>OY998144.1:26867639-27159973 GCA_963921925.1 Sphagnum tenellum
AAACAAATCCGAAAAGATAAAGATGAATTTTTTAAGAAAAAACCCTAAAAGAAACATTGGAAAGATGGAATCTATTGAAAAGAAAGGAAGAAGAAGAATGAAAAAGAGTGAACCTATAGAAAGAAAATAGATGGACCTGAAAGGGAACATCCAAAAAGATAAAGATGAAATATAAATGAAATTCCCTAAAAGAAATAATTTTAGAGAAAACAACAAGAGATGACCTGACCGGGAGAGAGGGTTTTTTTTCTTTTTTTTTTTCCTTCCTCAATCTTGTGATTTAATTTTTATTCGAATTTTTCCAATAATTATCAAATTTAGTTGTTAAAAATTGTGGAACTAACTTTTCTGATTTAAAAAAAACTAACTTTGCTAATTATTGGGAAAAATCGACAATTTCTTAATATCAAAAAATTGATATAAATTGATCTTTACCGACACTTAGGTGAAAGATGGCCTCCATGTTTTCTCACGGAACCGCAAAAAACGCGCTTTCTTGGAAGCGGCGAGATAACGAACCAGGAGCTCAACCAAGCTCTCTGGATATGGCGTTTTCCTTCCGGCAGCCAAACTCTGACCTCGCCATAGCGTTGGACGCCATCGTCGTGCCAGTTTCCGCGCATGCCGGCAAGTGTCGCAGACGATCAGAGGACTGACTGGTGCACGTAGCGGAAATCGCAGAGCTTTTTGTTGTTGTTGTTGTTATTGTCTTTGTTTTGTTCATCTCGTAAGCTGTTGAATACCACGAAGCTCGGAAAGGTATCCACTCACTCGATCGGAGCCCGAAAAGGTGCGTACAAGCGCCGGTTTCGGTCTGTCTTTCTCTCCCTCTCTCTTTTTCTCTACCTCTACGGTGGCCGTTTGTCTTGCTTTTTTATTCAGTTTGTATGTTCGGTTTTTCTTGCTGTTTTCTCTCTGTCAGTAGTCTCTACGATGGCCGTTTTTCTTGCTGTTTTGATCAGTTTCTATATTGTATAGTAGCCAAACTGCTCAATTTTTCATATAATAGCTGCTGACGTGATGGTTGTAGAAGGACTGCGGGGCTTGATATCTCGTGTAGTTGATTCTAGGTTGGATGTAGTAGTGCTTTCGCAGACGACTGAATGAATTTGGCTACTGTATCTTGTGTAAAGCCAGTTCGACTAAATGATAGACTAAACTTCACAATTGAATCTGCCATTAATAAAAGTGAGTAAGGATGTTACTCAACAAGACTTGTAGCACCCAGCTCCCTTATAATGTGTAGGTCATGACTATCTATTTGAGGAAGGGAGTTGAAGCTGATTGTAGATGGCCATTTTCTTTTGTTTTTTTGGGCTCATGAACTCTGCTTTTTTCTGCTTGCTTAATTACGGGAATAGTTTCATAAATGGGACTTACACATGTCTCTTTGTCATACCATAACTTTTTTGAAACCTAGCTTCAAAACCTGACTTTATTTCCTGAACCATTGCATTCCCTAAAACAAGCAGAGACATTTGTTAGAGTGTTCTGAATGTCAATTCTACATCATGAACTTTGAGGTGTTGTAAAATTGATTGAATGTTTAAAGAGTCACAATAGTATGTGTGTCAAGGCACTCTGAGCAGCTAGCTACACATCTGAGTGCTAGCAATGAGTTATTGAATCTCAATGACTTTTGATGACCTAAATTAATAGACTTGACTACCTCGTCTTGAGATCTTCAAATCTTAATGGAAGGCTGGCTCTAACAAGACCAAATGTGTGGGTTTCTTTGTTTGTGTGGGCAGTGCGCACACATGACTTGCAACTGGAAATAAGCACATTTCATTTTAGGAGTTAGCAGGGTAGTGTGATGGCAGCATTGACAAACATAAGGAGGTCATCATGGGTGTATATTCTTCTGTCTTTATCTGTATTCAGTATCGTGAGAGTGACAGCTGGACCACCACCTGTGGAGACAATCAAGTTTCAGGCTCCAGACATTTTCCCAGGGGGTTTTGACTGGGATGATAAGCATGACCGCTTTCTGTTGGGATCCACCACTTTTGGCTCTCTCTTCTCTCTTTCTCTTGATGGCACCCTCAATGAGTTTGTGAAGGACAGTGACTATGCTGGCAAATTTGCTATTCTGGGCATATCTGTGGATGGAATACACAACAGAGTTGTTGCAGTTATACAAGACTTGAACTTTTCTGCACCTGTGTTCAGTGGAATTGCAGCTTATGACCTCGATTCCAATAAACGCCTTTTTTTCACCCGGTTGGACACTGTTGTGTTGAAGGAAGGTAAATTCAGTCTTCCTTTTTATAATTTCTCAAAGGTTAACAGTTTGTTGAACATCTTTTTGCCTGCAATTGTGTTGTTTATTCTATTGTTTATTGTTTATGCAAGTCATTCTAGTAAGGTCTAACCATGACCACATGAATGTATCACTTGGAAGCAAATAACCCTTCTGGAGTTAGAATACTTTTGAGTCTCTGTTTAATATTCTCTAGAGAGAGCAAAAATTGGATTTGAGAAGTGATGATAAGAGTAGGATATTGGTCACCTTCAAATGAACTTATGTCCTTGATGATGGTTTCATCTAGACTATCCAATCACAATCACCTGGCCTTAGATTGCTCCAGATTTCCAGGGGATGTGCAAAACTGTGCACTGAGAAATTTTGTTAATCTATTTTGTGAAGGTGAAAAGACTCTTGCCAATGATGTGGCCATTGATGCCGTGGGTAATGCATATGTGACGAACTCCTTTGGCAACTATGTGTGGAGGGTGACAAAGGATGGCACAGCAGCAGTGTATGCTGAAGACACAATCCTTACCACGCAACCAGTTGTTGTGAACACTTCAATGGATTTCTATGGCCTTAATGGAATTGTTTACCACAAAAATGGGTTCCTTCTTGTTGTTCAGACAAATTCAGGTGCACTTTTCAAGATAGATCTGAACGATGCAAAAGTTCACAATGTGATAATGAGGGAGAGCTTACCATCAGCAGATGGCCTAGTCTTGAGAGGAGATGGAACTCTAGTGGTTGTTACCAGGGAAAAGGTTTTGCTGCTGGGAAGCGCCTCTGGATGGCAAGCAGCAAATGTTGTTGGTACAGTGGTTCTTAATTCATCAGATTTTGTCACTTCTGCTGCCATGAGGACAAGTACGAGGACATATATCTTGCCTTCGTACTCATCAGAGATCTGGGGAGGAATGTCGCGAACTAATTTTGAAGTGCGTGAAATTCAATTTGCAGAAGAGTGGCAAGAGGACACACCAATATGGTTAATCGTAGTTATTGTGGTGGCTGTTTTGGTTGTCACTGCATGGCGATTCCAAATGGCTTACTTCTACAAGCAGTACAGGCGAAAGAGAGCCTGATCAATGCAATGATTCAAGTCTGCTACAGCCTGACTTTTGCCTGAAAGGGCAGCAGTCCACAAGAATCCTTCTGTAGATAGGTGAACTTCTGTGATCATATCTTTGGATAGAAACCCCTGTTTATGCATGTTTCCAAATTGCCAGGCTGTGGTCTTCTGTAGTGGCTGTAGTAGGGGGTCAAGCTCATAATAAACATTCTTTTCCTGTGCTTCTGTGTGAGGCTCTGAAAAGTTCTTGTACCAAGTTTGTACCAAGCAGATGATTCAAAGATGTTCTTGTGGCCTTTGAGCCATTCCAATCATGTTTGTCCATTGCTTAGTGACGAGTGTCCACTATTAATGGTTCATGTTGACCATTGAAGACTGATCCAGCTTTTTGCTTGTGTCGAAGGAAAGTGTTGTTTTGAAAAGAATTATGCAACACCATTTGCCTTCCTGTTTTGCAAACTCGATTTTCCCAATTCTGTTAATTTTTTCAAGTTGGTGTTCACCATTTGCCAAGTCCACTAACATTTTATCAAAATGCTAAGTAAACATCCACTTTACCACTTTGACAAGTTGAATCAGCTGAGGCATTGAGTCCACATTGTGTTACTATCAGTGACTCCATATCACCAAATCACCAACTCCACATCTAATTTATGTTCTTGCTAGGGTTTTTGATTTGATGGAACTTCTGATGAGATTATGAGCCCTCTCAAATTTCTCAACTTCCTGATCCAAATTGAAGTTGGAAGTTGGGACTGGATTCTTGGAAAAACATCCGACACCAGGTTCTGTTCAGAGATGGTTGGTTATTGGTTATTGTTTTTAATAACCTCTGGGTACTTTTCTTGTCGATTGTTTTCGACCACACAGGTTATCAACAATTTGGGTAACAACCATCAGTTGTGCATATGGGTAGGTTTTCAATAAACCAGTTGAGAAATGCTGTTTATACACTGACTCTGTTGCATTTCATCTGTAGGTACCAGTACACTTCCTGAGGTTGGATGTTCCAAACCAGGGTTCTATTGCACTTCCAGTGTTGCATGGTCCAGACCAGTGTTGGCCGGATATGGCATTTTAGTCCAGTCCAGAGGATATGCATAGGGCATATTCTTTTCAAAAAATGAATAGATGATAGGCGTCCAGATATTTCAAAAATTCTCTTATAAAATTGTAGATACAATTATGCATCCATTGAAAAATTTCATTCATTGTTGGTTATGCGTTTGTCAAAATTTCAAATTTTTGATCAATTCTAGATATGCATATCGATTATATATATATATAGTAAAGTTCACATGCTAATGTCATAGTTGGAAATCCTAAGCCCTAATTTCATACTTGGAAATCGTAAGCTCTAATTTTATTCTTGAAAATCAAGTAGCTTGTGGGGGAATTGAACTCTAGTTCTGTAAAAAAAATTCTGTCCACTACAAAACAAGCTGCTGCAAAAACACTCGAACCCACCCATCCACCCACCTAAGAAGATGTTTCAACATAGTAGAATGCCCAAAAGCCCATAGGACATAAGAAAGTTGTTGCAACTTCATCGACAACAACAAAAAGGCCCAAAACCCAACAACTTCAATTTGGAAGTTGATGTGAATGTCGTGATTTGTTCAACAACAAAAACAAATGGTTCAAAACCTAGCAACATTAATATGGAAGTTGGTGTCGATACTACAACTTAATCAACAACAAAAATAGAAGGCCTAGAACCTAGCCACATCAATTGCAACTTGATCAACAACAAAAATAAAAAGCTTAGAACCTTGCAACATCAACTACAATTTCATCAGCAACAAAAAAAAGGCCTAGAAAATTGTAGTATCAATGACAACTTGATCAACGACAAAAACAAAAGTCCTAGAACCCTATAGTATCAACTACAATTTCATCAACAACAAAAATAGAAGGCCCAAAATGTTGCAACATCAACATGGAGAGGAAACAAAAAGAAAATTCAATCCAAATGAACATTTAAAGGAAAAAAAGAAACTTACTTAATCATTATCTACTAGCAGCTTTTAAAATATTCAAATTTTTCAATAAACTCATTTTTTTTTCAACTAAAACAATTTTAGATTTGATATAATCTTTGAAGTTTGCATTTGCAGTGCAATTCATGCATGATCATTTTGCCAACATTTTACTATGATGATAATCCTATAAAGTTTTTCCTTTGTAAGCAAGAACACTTCTGAGCTGTCACTCCCATCAATGGGATCTACTTCAAAATCCATAGCCGCAATTATATTGATTGCAATAGTTAAGGCATTTGATAGTAACTAGTGGCCTCTAGATTGGTTCATCATGCATGTTATCACCACATGATTCAAACAATTAATGATAGCTTCTGCAATGGCCCAAACCTAAGCCTTAATAACTTTTTGCTATAATGTTCTATTGTTTTTTGCTTCCCATAACATAACAAGACAATTTGTTTGAATTCCAAAGTTTTTTCAAACATTATAATTTTACTTGCAAACTTGGTTTTCATTGGAGTTTTCAACTTTCAATGCCATATCCCATTATCAATGTAGGCCTTTTCCCACTCCTACCTCCCTTTCCTTGAATTTTTTGTCCAAGTAATTGTTTTTTGCAAACTTGTTTCAACATCTTTGACAGTCATCAAAGTTAAACCCATTGAAACCTTATCATCATTCATCACATATTAACACGCTTTAAACATCATATGTCGAAAGTAAAGTACCTTCATAAACTCACAAAAACTTGAATGGTTCATAATCAATGATTGATCATAACGTTGCAACCATGTTTCAAAGTTGTTGCTCTCATCTTTCACAACGCATCACCCAATGAATTAGTACACATTTTTTCGTTAAAGATTGGAGTTGCAAAGCCATGGCATTGCCGCTTGTTTCATGCACTTTAAACAAGCCAACAATAACATGCCTAGGTGTCCAAGTTTCATTTAAATAATTATTGACCAAAACAAATGTATCTACACCACCTCTAAACATTCAAAGATTGAAGCTAACAAACATAATAACTATTGATTTTATATGTGGTAGAACATGGAATTCCATGGTCTTTGTGACCATTGCAAGAAATACTTATTTCACAAGAGAAAATTAGGAAAGGAATACAACTTGGGGACAATGGCGTAATACTAACTTGATGTTTTCACAAGTTGAAAAAGGGTTGTAGCCTTTGTAGATGTACAACACAAGGTCTTCAATAAATCTTTGTTGTGCTTCATTAGCATTCTTGTACAAGTTTGTTGACCCAAAAAAAGAAATGATTGCAAAAGCAATTGCCCCAACCCTTTTCTTCCCATGTTGCCAATTGTGATCTATTTCAAAAAGCTTAACCATTTCCTTTTCATTTAGTACAAATTTTCTTTTACCAAACAAATGAGGATGAACATTATCAACATGTATTTTCATAGGAGTAATGTCATCAATTTTTCCATACTTGATGAGGCCTTTTTTAACAATAGAACTAAATTGGTTTAAAACATTACTAAAAGCTTGTTAGGACCAATAGATGATGCACCCCAACATTTGAGGATTCAGTAGATCAAGAAGCAAATTGTCATTTACAGCAAATGTTTTTAGCAAATAGAAGTTTTGATGTGTGGTTTCCAAAGCAAAGCTTGTTGTTCCATAGCTTGAGGATACACCTCATCAAAGATAACTAGTAAGTCATTGTCACATTGTTGTTGATGAACACTTTCCACATTTGAAAAGTTGTGAGATTGAAAAAGGTTTGTGCTCACATCAAGGAGAACTTCATCAATTCCACCGATGCCTTCAATGACATAAATTTTCATTTTCAGCGATTGTAAAGCTCCAAATAGCAAGAAGACACACTTGAACACCATACCCTAAAATGCCACTATATTTCAAAAGCACATGACAAAAATTAGAATGAAAATTCTTCAAACTTCAGCTGAATTCAGTTTTCAGCCATAGTGAAATAGGAAGTTTCACATAGTAAGAAGACACACTTGAGCACCACACCTTAAACTACCACACCTCATGAACATGACATATTCAGATGGAAAACAATAACAAAAACAAAAACACTTACAAAATGTAGTTGAAAGTTTAAAGGTGATGAGTAGATATAGGATGCAATTGGCAGTCAAAGCACGAAGCAAAACTCAAGAAAGGGGTTGAAAATACTTACATTTCATAAGAATAAAACTTGTAGAACTTGCTGAACTAGCAATGGCTTTTCAATCAATGGTTAATGCAAGAACTTGCAAAAATTTTCACATAACAACAACAACGAAAGTCAATGCAAGGTTGTTAAACAACACTGACGTTAAAAGCCATAGGTGAACAAATTGATGTAGGAACTTGTAAGAACTCTCTAGCAACACCAATGATGTTGAAAGTCAAAAGTCAGAGGTAGAATATAGCATCCACCTAAACAAGTTGACGCAAAAACTTGTAGAAACTCTCAAATGAAAAACTCAACAACGATGGTGCAAAGCTCCCCCTCACTCTTTGCAATGAGCAATTTGCCATATTTGTTGTCCCTAAACCTGGATATGAATAGTGAAAATATAAAATCCACTTGAACAAGTTGATGCAAGAACTTGTAAGAACTTGCAGAAACTTTCAAGTGAAAAGCTCAACAATGATGGTGCAAAGCTTCCCCCCACTCTTTGCAACGAGGGAGACGTTGTATTCATCGTACCCTAACCTCGGATATGCACAGTGAAAATTCATATCTGGAATTTCTAGATCCTTGGTTTTCAAATATGTATATCTCGAAATCAAATTCTGCCAGATACACATATACATATCACTTAGGGGCTCCTCTGCCGGTTATGCATAGAGACATTTATAATAAAAGAAACAACTTCCGGATATGACTCCATGCATATCCAGCCATTAATATGTATGTGCATATCCAGACTTTTCCACATATCTGGCCAACACTGGTCCAGACTCCATCTATGTCACATACTTCTTGAGATTGAAGGTTGCATAGGTACCTAATGTACAACTAATTATTGTACAACCCAATTGAAAGTCACCACTTGATTAAAATGTATACCTAACATACTTGTCACTTTTTTGAGAAAAAGTATTACTTGCCTTGCTTGGACAATCAGAACTTGCCCCTTCAAAAACAACAAGGATTGCAACAAGGTTTCAGTTCTAGCAAGAGAATGATACAATGGCTTATAGCTCTGATGGTTCTTAAGAATGTACCACATGTGAGCTTGTTTCCCTGTTATTGAATCAGAAATCAATGCTGGCCCCAGGGTGATTTTACTAGTCTCTGAGTGATGCTTTTAGTGGTGAAATGTTGTCAGATGTCTCCATTGGTTTGGTTCCAGATACCTCATTCCTCATTCCTTAACCAAATTGAGTGATTTTTGTGGCATTGGTGTGCAAACTGGAGGGTTCCATATGTTTTTTTGGGCATCAGAAGTAAAGGAACAACACAGAAAACAAAGGAAGAGGATGAATGATAGTTTGGTTCAAATGTTTTGAAAAAATAGCTCTAGACCCTCTCTAGTTCCAGCCTCATATGTTCCTCATTTTTAGTCCCTTCAAGTGATTTAAATTCTGAAGGGTGCACCAACCAGAGCTTTACAAAACAAAGCAGAGATGCAATGATCAAAGATTTGAAGCTTGAAATCCTAATTTGTTTCAATTCACTCATCATGAAACACTGAACAACCCCCTTACACCAAACACCCCATATCTTTCTCATTCCTTTACGAAATTGAGCAAGTTTTGCAACATTGGAAGCACTAGGTGGAGGGCAATAAATGGAGGCAGGAGGGGATGTGTGCAATGAAACCCTATAGCTCCTCGTGAAAGCCAAGAAAGAATGAGAACAACATTTGTCACAAAGATGATGAAAAGAAAAAAGCTATTTTATACATTGCTTGCAAACAAACGTGTGAGGAGAAATGGGTGTTTGTTACTGGTCCTTGGATCTAAAGATTTGCACCATAGTGTGGTTTGCCTGTGATGATTTGGTTTGCCTAGACCCTCTCTGTTCTACTCTCATAGGTATTGAAAATCTCAAATATAAAAATAAATCAAGTTGTGAGGGGCTGAAACCTGAAAAAATCTAACTCAAATGCTGAAGTTGTTGGGACACCTTTATTATATTATAAGGCAATGGTATGTTGAATTTGCCCTTGAGGTACAGTAGTTCAAGTTATTTTTGTAATCACATTAGTGAGGCCTTCTGCTCTTGCCCCAAGCATATTAACCCTTAAATGCTTGATAGGCCAAATAATGCTTCTTGGGTCGTTTTAGATCGATATAGGTGGTAGATATTCAAATATAATTTTTTTTTGGTTGGATCCACACTTCAATTATGTTTTCACTAATTTTTTGTCCTAGCACACCCAAGTGGATTTAATGGGGAATTTGTCAATAAAACCCCATGGAACCACTTTCCCCCACATGTGTGAGGACTCAAAGTTCACCCAGACTCAACCGTGTAGGTAGGCTAACTTTGAAAACTCATTTAGAAGCTGACTCAAGAGTTCCAATAGTAAGATCTTTTGGAATTTGCTACCCTGTTTTGAGGACTTTCACATTTTCATTCCAAAACTTGAAAAGTTTCATTCTTATTTGAAGAATCACATTTTGATTTGAATTTTTCTCACGAGTAGCTAACTTAGTTATTGTGAGTGCCATACTAAAATGAATACATTAATTCATGTCAAAAGGCTTTTCAATTTTTTTATTAGTGAAGCTTCAAATCCAACCTTAGGCCACACCAGTCAATTTAACTTTGCTATCTCATTGTCCTTTGTTTGATTTTGCTTGAATTTCTGAGTTCATGAATTTGAGTTTAACAATTCACATTGCAATTTGATTCATGAATGAACAGATGAGACTAAATATATAATTAAGGCTCAAATAAAAAAATAAAATGATTGTAAAACAAGCTTAACTCTTAGGGGCTAAACCTTTCCCATGTCACACATTCCATACTATTTCAGTCCAAGTGAGCTTAACTACTCGCTTCTTATGAAACCTTACTAAAATTTTCAGAGACAAAAATCATTCAAAAATCAATAACTTTTTCTCTATTAGTCTGAAAATCATGAACCAACAAATGTGCACAACACACCTCATTGAGGCAATTGAGGGCTTTCCAACAAAACCAAAAACCAAAGATGGGACACCACACAGTTTGCAAGGGTTAAGGCAAGGTCACATAGAAACAAACAAACAAACCAATACAAACAAACACCTATATAGTATATATATATATATATATATATATATATATATATAGATACAATAGCAGCTTGTCCATAAGGTACTACTTACTACACATGATAATAGTGTTGTAGCTCTCTCACTAATGAGCTTGGTATATAACATGGAGTATTTCCAGTGGATGATGCACTGGTGGGGTGCAGGACCCAGGGTCCCATAATACTTACTCTTTTGCAATAAATCACATAAGGACATGAATGACCATGCAAGCATCACATGTGTGTGAATACATAGTAGCTGATTTCCCCTATAATGTCAATGGGACTTGGCAACCCCAATAATGAAATCCTTGTGGTGTAAGTAGCAAGGTTCAGGCTACTACTCCATGACCTAGAATTGATTGCTCATGGGTGGGCAGGACATTCAAAACCTTTTTAGGTGTTTTTGGGTCAATGTAGATGTTTAGTTGTTTTCTTTTTACAAAGGGTTGTTTTCTCTTTTCTCACCTCCATGCTCACAAAATTTGGAAGTCCAACATAACATATTTAACCTAATTAGTTTGATATTAAACATATTTTAAAGATATAACAATTGGCAAAGTTTAACAATTGTTGACAAATGCAAGATATGGTGGCTCACTTTTGAACTCATGATAATAATTTTTGCAATATTAAAATTAAAAAAAGTAAAAATTCCTCTTTTGAAAAAAATGAATGCTCGTTCCATTCCATTTTTTGAAAATGCCTACAAATAGCAGAGGAAAAAATTATGAGTACCTTGCGCTTCGATTGTCAGACATGACCTTCAACACATGATTACACAAGACGACATTTTAGTATTAGGTATGATTCAACTTTCAAAAGGTAGATTTGCTTGTTAGCGTGGGATAATTGGAGACTAACAAGACATTTGATATTTGTAGCTTGAGGAGGAGATGGATGCAACACTCCTAGAGTCCAGTGTCAAGGACTTGGGAGTAAGCATCTCAGATGTTCCCACGAATTCTACCACTAACTCTCTCTCCTCCTCCAACAAGCTTGTGCAACGCCATGGACTATTGAACATTTCCAACTACCTATTAGATCATGTGACACCACAAGCAGGTTTCTTTGGCACGAGTTATCACTTTTCATTATTGCAAGTTTTTTTTTTACCCTTTCTCGCATCTTGTGTAACAAGGACGTGCTCTATCATTGCCATAATAATCACATTGATCACTTGTTGTAGAGGCAAAATTGGAACTTGAAGAAATGCTCAAACTTGCTGGCTTTGAAAGAAAAATCATGGTGGGGGCTGGGTGTTGATTATGAATAACTTTACCCTTGTTCTTAACTTGCCAACATTGATGCAAAACTTCACCATGCCCATTTCATAACATGCTCATATCCTTCAAGCTTTGTTGAAACCAAACCATAGCCCAAAGCTGAATTTTTTTTCTAGTTACTAGCACTAGACCCTTTTCAAAAAAACTGCTTTCTATCATTTGCCCCTTCATTTAATTTAATTTAATTTAATTTTTGGGGTCGCCAGGATGAGAAACTTCCCACCCCTCCAAGAAAGAAAATAAAAATGGGCAAAAAAAAAAATAAAATAAAAATCACCGGCACAAATTCCTGGTCTTTGGTTCGGGCAGGATCGAAAAAATTCAAAAGCAGCCCTTGCCCGGTCTCCTCGCTCCCTCGCTCCCTCCCTGCCTGCCTGCCTGCCTCTCCCTCTGAGCGGAAGAACACCGGAGCTTCCTGTTGCTAACTGCGGGGAATCGGAAGCTAAAACTGGGAGATTTGTGGATCACGCAACATGAGTAGGACTTTCTGGGATCGAGGATGATCTGTGCACTCCGGATTCTATCCAAAGATTGCACCTTTTTTGGGTCTTAATCCAAAACATCATCAAAGTCCGAGATCCCATCTCTTTGTGGAGGAAGCAGGTTTGCATTAGTAGTAGTAGTTGTAGTTGTAGTTCTGGAGATCATTAAGTGTTGTGGTTGTTATTGCAGAACTAGTGTGGAGTTCAAGAAGAGAAAAGGGTTAAGAGGAAAAACAAAAGAAGAAGAAGAAGAAGAAGAAGGAAAAGCTTCCACCCAATTTTCAGGGTGCAGGGTTGTTGTTGTTGTGTGGCTGGAGAAAGAGACGAAAGAGGACAGGTAGCTCCTCTAGTTCAGATTCTACATTTCAGTGAGATTCTGAACCCTTAAAGTTTTGAGCTTTCTGTTTGATTCTGTTTTTTGTTGTTGGGTTCTTTTTGGAGAGGAGGAGGAGGAGCAAGAGGAAGAGGGGGTGTCGCAGGGCTGATCTTCAGTGATTGTGGGTATTGAGTTGATTTGCTCTTGAAGATTTTAGGGTTTTGAGCATGGAAAAGAACATATTGGTTGTCAGGATTTATGGTTTACGATTCCTGACCGAAGTGGATCAATTCATGAAGGCTTTGGAATTTTGAGGAGCTTCTCTGTTCTTTTGAGATTTGGGTTTTGCGAAAAAAAAATCAAAGAAAAAAAAAAAAAAAACCTTTGCATGTGTAAGTACCTGATGTGGAATTGTGGTCTTCCTTGTGAAGGAAATCTCAGAACCCAGGAATCACGCATCACAACAGTACAAGGATTCAATGTATGTGAGTAGGAGAATTTTCGAGTAAATTCTCTTGTCCATTTTGGGTTACCACCATGACTTGCCAGGGTTTCCTTCAGTGCACTTTGAAGCTGCTCAACTTCTTGGTGGCACTGGTGGGGGCGTTTATGATTTTGTACTCTCTTTGGATGCTCAAAGAATGGCACTCAGACATAGCTCCTCCCTCTTCATCAGATTCTCCATCTCCTTCTCCCACCACCTCGCAACTAGATGGGAACCTTGCCAGAGATGGAGATTTCAACATCCTTAATAGCTTCAGTCTCCAGGTGACTGATGCTGGCATGGAACAGCTTGGAAGACCTTTCTTGTCATATCAAAAGTCTACCGTTGCTCTTCCTGATCTTCCTGATCCTTGGTCAGTTTCTCATTGAAATTCTATGAAAACTACCCATTTGATTATTTTGACAAAGTGTGACCGTATGTGTGTTTTCTCTCTCTCTCTTGAAGCAATTGGGAAGAACTCGGGAGGAGGTTTGGATAGGGTTTTGTCGCAACCCAATTTCACTAGTTTGGTGGTGGATCCTTTGAAAGTTTGCAATTCTAAGATATGCCACATGGGAATGGATGTGTACAGGTTTATCTACGCTTTTATGGCTGGTGGGATATTCACTTTGCTTGTCACCTGTACAGGCCATGTCGCAGCAGAGACCAGCAATAGCTTTTGTCTTTCTTGCGTATCCTACTCCACATTGTGTAATTTTTTGCCATTCAAGAACAGTTATTGTGGGGATCATAGAATCTCTAATGCCATGGCTTTGAATCGTTGCTGAATTGGATATATATTGACATCTCTTGCAGTTCAAATTTTGTTCAAAGATGTGATCTCTTAACAGTCTTGCAGTACACTGTGATACAGATTGTGTTGCTTTTAGTGCAGTTTGCAATTGCTGGAGTTCTTTTCTTTGACAGTCACTGGCATGAGGTAAACCCTAATAATTCGGCCTAATCCACACTAAGTGCTTCAGCCCCCAACATCACTCACTCTCCTTTTGTTTTTCTTTTCATTCTCTTTGTTATGAAACTCAACACTGTCATCACATTACATTCGGTGATGTATGAGCTTTCTTCATGCTGGAAAATTAATCAAAATTTTCGGAGTGTGCAGGACTTGCCTGACGATCCCACAGGGGAGCTGGACAAAATTAAAGAGTTTTTGGAGGATAATCTTGACATTTGCAAATGGGTTGCCTTAAGTGTTGTGGTTTTGGAAGTGAGTGCTCTTCTTACACTCACTATTGAAAGCATCATTTTGCACTCCTTTCCAGGACCTCGAAGAAGAACAGTCAGCAGATGGGAGTGTCTTAAATCTTCTTGATGCTCCTGATTGCAGGTGCTTGGCTTATTTTTTGCAACAGTTCTAAGAGCGGTATCACCAAGCACTCAAAGGGATTATGACAGTGATGAAGAATACCTGGCTGCGAGGGCAAGTCGACAAGCTGCAGGTAACCATCAGCAGAATCAGGCAACCACACCAACTGCTCCTGGAGCTCCAGGTGACACCCGCCTGCCCCGCAAGGATGCTTGGAGCACACGAATGCGGGATAAGGTAAGTGAGACCCAACCAACCCATATCTTCTTTTTTTCGATGCAATTGGTTTGTTTACACATAAGCAATGCTGGTGAAGTCATTTCACTTGCAAGTATCTCACTGAGTCTCTCAACATGTGTGGATGAATTGAAGAAATTTTTTTTTAACTCAGGATTTGTGGGTACCATCTTTTTTCATAGTTTGGGGTGGACACAGCTGAGTTCAGTGGTGCACAGCAAAATGCAGCAACACCAGCTGCTGGGGCCGAGCAGCAGTCAAGCTGGTGCACAATAATGTAGCTTGACACTGTGATGGTGGCCACCATGAGAGAGGGATGTGTTCCTATAGACATACATGGAAAATGGGTTTGCAGTGACTGTCTTGAGAGCAGAGGTAAGTCCAGGGATTAGTTTAAAAAGAGAAACAGGAACTGGGGTTTTTAGGGTTGGAAAGAGAGTAGCCAAATGTGGCTCTGTTGTGGGATGTGCTCAGTTTTTCCAAACCCTTTTGAGTGTTCTTGTTGAGGATTGTAATGTGTGTTTGTGAATGCCTTGTATAGAATGAATGGCACGGCATTTCCCTTTCACATGGTTAAGTTAGTGTGTATGTGATGCTCCTTGGGTTTGCAATCCATTGCAAAATAAAAAATCAGCAAAGTTCATCTGAAAAATTGTTGCAATGAGAGAAAGCATGTAGAGGCTGACATTTTTATAATAAAAAATTATATGAAGTTAATGTGCAGACTATTATTGTACATTGCAGGCAACAGAAGGTCAAAAAGCAAAGAGCTGTTGTTTAGTAGTTGCTGTGTCAATGGTTTGTGTGGATAGACTACATGAGCTGCTGCAAAACCCGCTAATCAAATCCTCCACAATTTCATCTATGAGTCCCTTAACAATTGCGCATTCAACCTCCAAAGTAACCTCACTTAGTTCACCATCCATACTGGACCACTGCTTTGCAGTCTTGCCTACATCTTTGTGAAGGATGGTGTACAGGGTGTCATGCACATTCTGAGAGGCAACACATGGAACACCCTGCAGCTCATCCCAGACTTCTTGGATGAGCTGCTGTCCTGCTGGTTTTTCTTGCAGCTGATGCTGATCATGCCCTATCCACGGCAGTGGACTGAATTTCACAGGGTCCAGCTTTTTAACCAAGATTTCATTCATGCCATCGAACAAGACCCGGCGTCCAAGAGCTTCTATTCGTGAATATGTTTTTGGGCATCTCTCAAAAAGGAAGTCGTCATTCTCTTTTGTGTTGAACATTGGTTGCCAGCGCCTGTGTCTGGACTCCAAAACATCAAAATGGCTTGGATCCATTACATGGCCATCATGAGTCTGCCACAAGCAGTTGATGGATCTAGTGTCATCCTCTGTAACAACACCTGATGCAACCAGAACATCCCGCACATACTCCTTCTCTTCATCCTTGTTCCTGAGGCAAATCCCATGGACACAGCTGTTTTTGGGATTACTCCAAAGAGCAGTGTCTATTGGGACTTGTAGTTCCACACTTTGTTTGTTGAGGTGCGGGTGGTTGTTGTTATTGAAGTCTCTGTTACATCCAATGATGTCTGCCAGGCCTTTTAGAGCAGCAGTCAACTCCTCCAAATGCTGTGTGTGTGGAGGATCAAAGCCATCTGCATGGGGACCAAAAGAGTTTAGAATGTTGTATTTCAATTTCTTCTGATACAACAACAGCACCCACATTCAGAAACACACTCTAGAAAATGGCTTGCAGTAAACACAACAATGGCTCAGAAAACTTTTCTGCTGAAATTCTATGTGTTGGGGGATCACAATGCTAACCTTGTTCACAGCTCTCAATAGTACTACTACTGGTCTTTCTTGTCCTTGGACTTGGGGGAGATTCCTCTTCCGGGAACTGAAAGTTGTCCAGCACAGAGACTGGGCTGGGCTGATCAATGACTTCAGCTGGCCCAAATGCTTTGGACTTGTCCTCCACAGATACACCACGTGGTGTCAACAATTCAGCAATCTCACTTTCATCCAGTTCCATATCCCGCTGCTCCTGCAAATGCCACCGAAAACCACCCATGGAATACAAAAAAAGATTTGTCTGTAAACCCTGCACGAATATGGCTGAAAAACTCAGACACCCATTGCACAGTCATTGAAGGAAACTCAGAACAAAACATCCACCTTCATATGGACTCACCTCTGATTGAAGGAGTTTCTGAGAATTCGAACTGGTAATTTGACTGCTGGTGGAAGTGTGTGAGGTATCTATGGTGTCTTCACTGTGCTCCACAGCCTCACCCTCTGTGATTCGCACCCCAAGTTTCTGCATCACATTAGATTCTAGCTCCTCAGTGCCACGGACGTTAACTCTAGAACTTTTTCTGCCAGAAATGTTCTCGGCAACGACTAAATTTTCTGGCAGTGCTGTAAGTGCAGTTGGAAGATTCAATCTGGATTCCACTGTTCCATTTTCCTGGATTGATGATTCAATCATCAATTTCTGCAAGTCGTTATTCTTTTCTTCCCTGTGATCTGTATGTTTCTTGTCTGCAGCTGTTGTTGTCACAGATCCCGACAGTGTGGCATTCTGAAACTTGATTTCCTTCTTTGTTGAAGTAGTTGCAGCATGTTGTGTTTCAATATCCACATGAGCATGCAATCTCCTGGGCTTTGTAGCTGGATTATTGCTGCCAGGTTTGCCTGTTGGCTGCTTTGTTGACCTCAAAATTACACCTTCTGAAGGATTGTTTCGACATTCAGCCTTGTTGCTCATGGCAGCAGCAGATTCTGTTGCAGTCAGTTTCTTGGCAATCCGGGAAATGAGCTTGCTGTCTGAGCTATTTTGATGTAGTAGCTGGGGTACTGTATCAGGTCCACCATCACCACCACCAACAGTCCTCCTGATCCCCTTCAACAAGTCTTGTTTTGTTGAACCTTGTGTCCTGAACCTCAGACGTGTTGTTGTCTGGGTGGTCTCTTCCCGACTCCTGTCCTTCACCATCAACCTAGGCAGCTTTGACCGAGCCTTGTTCCCATTCTCAACCAACTGAGAACCAACACCCTGACTGCCAGATGTCACACACCTGTACTCTTTGAGTGGCCCTAGCTTTGAAGGATTGGCTTCCTTAGTTGGAAATGACATCCTTGAGGAGTGTTTCCCTTGAGCAAATGGTAGTAGAGATCTAGACCTCATGGGGCTCACATCCTGCCCACCACCTTGTGATGCATCATCATCCAGGGAACGGCCTTGAACCAAGCGGGCTGCTGCTGCAATACGTTCCTTTCTTGACCTTCTGGTACTGGTGGTAGTAGTAGTAGTAGTTGTTGTTGTTGTTTCTATACCTGAAAAACTACTTGAACCACTATTGGGTTCACAAAGAAATCCCAAAGAGGTCTGTGCTTGAACCTGTGATGACTTTCCATTTCTGGTTGCTTCACCATTCTCTTTCTTGGGTGCAACCCTGCACATAAAAAGCTCACAGCCATTTTGTTCAGGGAGATTGCATTGCATTGTCTTTACATACACAGATCTACTATGCAGGTCTTCATAATTCCAGATAGAGAATATGGATATGTATTTCAGAAGGAGATACAAATGAGATCATTGGACAATGGGAACTGAAACACAGGCGGTAGATAGAGAGAGTGGTTACTTATTCCTGCTTTTGTTGGTATACCAGTACTCTCTTTCCACACTGGTTTGCATGGAGCTTGTGGCTGCAGACCTTCCTGAGATGCCAGATCTGTTGGAGACACTGCCCAAATCTTCTCCAGGTTGAGCTGGAGGTGAGCTTGAAAACATCATCACTGTGTCAGTAATGGGATCTGCATCATCCATAATGGGCTTAGGTATAATGATCAATGTCTCAGAAATGTTGCCAAGCATTATGATCGACTCATCATCATCATCATCATCATCTTGTTCAAAAGATCTCCAATTGCGTTGTTGAATCCCAAGGATGACAGCATCATCATCCTCATGCAATGACTTGGTTTTAATCATTGGGAGGTCCTGAAATTCTTCAGCTTGTGGTTTTGAGGCTTGTTTTATCTGAGACTTTGATCCAGAATCCACAATTGGTTTTGGAGCTTGAAGCCGGGCAGTCTTTGTGTCTTGTGACTTCTTGCGGCTAGCAGGTCGCAGTAGGGGACCCTTGAGCTGCATTGCCTGAAGAATATGTCTTAGCAATTTCCGACCCTGTGCGGAGCTTTTTATTTGCAGCTGCTGCTGCATCCCCTGATCATCCCCGAGGCTACAGATTGGAGGCTCCTGGCTGGATTCAAGCTGCTTCTTTTTATTGTCATTAGATTTCACTTCTGTGTGATGACCACTTTTGTCCTCAGGATGGGTCCAGAAGCTCTCCTCTGCCTGGTACTGAAATGGCACCTCCTCTTCCCCATAGTCAAGCACTTGGTTCAGCATTTCTTTCTCGTCAGAAGCTGGTGATGATGATGACTTTAAACTCAATTGCACATCAAGGCTCTGAACCTGAGCTGGAGGACATTGTCTCAACTGCTGGAATCCCTCACTCACTTGCTGCTTGTAATTGTAGTCATCGAACTGCCTTGGGGAAGGCGGTGGTGGCGGTGAAACTGTCAGTGGTGGTGGGGTATACTGCAACAACCCTTGTGTTGATCTTGTCTCCCTTGATGAAGGGTGGTTTGTCTCCTTTGGAAGTTTTGCTGGATGTGTATGATGAGATAATGGGTCATCAGCAGAGCCATCCGGCACTTCTTCTAAACCCATCAAGCGGGCCACCACATTTGGAATTCGCCGGTAACTTTCGCCTTGACCATAGGAGGCTCTCTCTGTGACATTCTCGTTCTTCAGCTGGGAAGAAGCAGCAGCAGCAGCAGCACCACCATCTCCAGAAACTAGCCTACTAGCATGTTGCATTGGATTTCTGCCAGTATTGAGTTTCAACCTGGGTGGTGGTGTTGTCATTCCACAGACACCACCATGGGGTGATGAGTCTTGGTCATCCACAGCAAGCCTCCTGGGGGACTCTGTAGATGTGATGGTGCAAGAGGGATGATCTTTGGTGGTTCCACCACCCTCTAGAGAAAATTTGGGTCCATCTTGCAATAGCTGCTGAGAGGCCTGGAGTAAGTGCTTGACTTCTGCAGCAGCTTGAAGTGATTCTCTGAAGTCAAAGGTTGTTGTTTTCAGTGACTTGGATTCAGGATAATACTGTTGTGTATTGAGACCAGGCAGCTGCCACCTTGGTGTATCGAGTCTTTCATCCTTAGATAGTTGGCGATCATCCTTGGGCACAGATAATAGTCTTGGGTCCTCCTTCAACTCCACCATCAGCCTCATTACATATTTCCCATCCATTGGGATTGAACATTTTTTGAACGTCCTGTTACCCAACATCTGGGAGCCCTGTTTTGCATCCACTGAAGATGACCGTGGCAAGTCCACATGAGATGAGTGCAGGGTCTCTTCTGTCCCATCAACTGACATCCAAAACCCATCATGATCCCCTCCATTCACAGATGATGACCGTTGTAAGCTCTTTGACTTCGCACTGCCATAAGTTCCCAAATGCACTGATGCTTGTGGCAGTTTTTCCTTAGCTGCAAGGCTGCTGTCCCTGTTAGTTCTTCTTTCTCTATGGAATGAAGCCTGCAAAATATTTCTGATGTCTGAAGATGGCAATTTCTGGAGATCTTTGCAGTTGACTCTGATGAGTTCAGAAGCACTACACTCCCTTGGTGAAACTGGGCTGAGAGGTTTCTGGTATTCTTTTTGGAGGGGGTGGACAGAGGAAATTTGTTTCCTTGAGTCACCCACACTTACAGTCTTCTCCTGTAGCAGATCTTCAGAGTCTGAGAATTCTCGGCCAAGCTTCTCGTTCAGGTCTGTTGAATCCATGTCCACTATGAGTACAGGAGCCTCAAAAGTCTTGGTGAATACATCGGTGATGTCAGAATATGCTCTGTGATGGCCTTTTGACCAATCCACAGCTGCTGCTGCTGCTGCTGCTGTTGTGGGTTGAGAATTCTTGTCTACCGAGTTCTGATCAGCATTGTCATCAAACTGTAAGAAACCGAAACAAAACATGACCAGGTAAGTAGACAGCAGAAAACTGGCTTTCAATCCTTCTTTTGCAATACCAGCTACTACAATCATCATGTCTGCCACAAACCCAAATCTTTCCAATGTGTGTATGTAGAACTGATTGATGGGTCCTGAATACAAAAAAAGGTAGTCCTAGAATCACATAGGTCACACCAAACAAAAACGCACCATCCAATTTGGGTTGCTGCGATCCTGATGTGGGATTTCACAAGCGGGTGCCAACTGCAAATGACCTGTGTGATCAAACCAAAAAACATAAGATAGTATTACATGGGTCAGAGCTGCTGTTGTGAAAGGAAACTTGTGGGTATCTCAGAAATCAATCAACTGAGCAGCAGAGTTCGATCAATAGGCAAGAGACTTGATAGATCTCAAATTTTGTGAATTTTTTTTTGGGGGGTGCTTCTTTAGGAGTATCTCAGGGAGAGGTGCACGAGTTTTGTCATTACCAGCAGTAGTAGTAACCCTCTTGGAGCCATGATAGCGGTGGTGACCTGTGAAAGCCTGAAAAATTCCTGTCATGCAGCTGATCTAGTGTTTTCAATGACTTTGAATCCTCTGCTGAACACTGGAAACAGTTTTGGCTCAAGGCTGGTGTAACACCCTTTGAGCTTGCATTGACTTGCAGCTATGAACTCCTCCTACGCACAGGGAGCACAAAAACAAAAGCTCAAACAATCACCACATCATCATATGCTTGCCATGGCAATGTGCACAGTGTCTTCACTCACCAAGCAAATTGCAGGTTGCTTCTGATAACAGCTTCAAAAGATGAGTCCCTAGACAATAAAAAGCATGGCAGAGCAGCAAAACAAGCATTAAAAAAAAAAGAAGAGCATTGATCTAGGTGTCTGATGGAAGAATTTCAGCTGTCATTGTCATTGTTGTATCCACACCTACGATCTATGGATTTCACCCAATCACCCAAATTCATGCAAATGGGTATGCATCCAAGATACCTGCAAATGGGCAATGCTGGTGATCTGATCTTACAGAAACCAGCAAGCAATCTTCTGCCACAGGCAGATCCGCAGATCCTCAAAGAATGAATGTAACTACAATGTGGAGCCAGCTCCCTCCCTATTGTATGTATACCTCCTCCAACGTCTATCACAATGATCTCCTGCAACACGGTGGTGTTGCTCCCCATCCATCTGCAGCTAATCTTGATTCAATTCCCTTTCTCTAGGAGACACACAAATACATTCCTGCTCCAGAGCTTACTTTGATGAAGCTACAGCATCTCTTGTTCCCTTCTCA
The DNA here is from genome assembly GCA_963921925.1 of Sphagnum tenellum. Classification (NCBI taxonomy): domain Eukaryota; kingdom Viridiplantae; phylum Streptophyta; class Sphagnopsida; order Sphagnales; family Sphagnaceae; genus Sphagnum; species Sphagnum tenellum. Next base: position 26,889,622 of record OY998144.1, read on the forward strand.
AGGACATTCCTCCCTTCCTCCCTTCCTGCTGGAGGAGAGCTTCCTTTGAGCTGGAAGCAGCAGCAGCTCCTGTTCCCTTCTCCAGGACATACATTGATTGGAAAGCTTGCTTTAAGGAAGCAGCAGCAACTGTATCTCTTGTTCCCTTCTTTAGGACATTCAATCCTCCTCCCTGCTCGAGAGCTTTCTGTCATGTTCCTCAATGCAAATCCCTTGAGCTTCCTAGCTATGTAGCTTAGCCAGCTGCTTGCACCACCCCAAGCTAGCTAGCTTACACCACACAAAGGTGAGCAAGATGAGCACTGAGGAGGAGTGCAAATGCAGCTACTAGCTCTGCCTTGCCCCACCCAAATGTGCAACAAGAGCACTGAGGAGGAGTCCAAATGAAGTCCTGATTTTCCATTTTTACAGGCCCCTCTACCTGCCTCCCTCCCTCCTACCTACCTCCCTAATCTCTTTCCTACCCTCCCCTTCCACACTTGGTTTCTTCACTCCAATACCTAGTAGCTACTACTATACTATAATGCTGTGTTTTTATTTATTTATTTAATAGGATTTCTTTTAATTTAGCGTAAGTGGCAATCATCCATAGTAAGATGTAGAAAACATGACCATCATCCGGGTAAAGATTTAGCCAAATCTGGCTATAAACCAATGTTGGACGGTTTATGTGGTCTGGTGGGTTAGAATTGCTGGTTCTGGTTTTGATCAGTAAGAATTGAACTGGAATCAGGTTTGATTTTCAAAGCTGGAACTGGAACTGGAACTGGAACCAGAACCAGATTTTTTTGGAATAGGATTTTAAAAAGACAAAAAAAAGAACTAGACCCAGAACTAGGTTCTCGATTGTATTTTTTGTGTGAATCGAAACCAAGGTTTTTTTAAATATTTTTTTTGGAAAATAAAAGTGACCAGAATCGAGGGTTAATGAGAGGTCAATCAATAATTAACCACTGATTCCATCCGAGTTAATAAGAGCCAGACTGAAACTGGGTTTGATCTGGCAATTTTATTATTATTATTATTTTCCTCACTTCTGGCTATTGAAAATTGAAACCCCTCCAAAGTCACTTCATTTTTGATTTTGGGTTCTTTTTTTTTGAGGAAATTTTGCCAGTAAAAGGAAAGAGCACAAGGTTGATGAGAGAGAGAGAGAGAGCCAGAGTTTTCACATTTCCCCTCAACAATCACCACCCAACTTCAACTTTCTATACTTGGCACCAATTCAAGAACTATTTATTTCAAAACCCGATTTTTCAATTATTTCAAATAATATGATTTAGTCTTGAGTAGTATTTTCAAAAGAACTAATTACGGAGGAAAATAGGGTTTGAGTCTCGAGTCCTCCTATGTTCGTTGTGTTGCTCATGCGGGTTTTGTTCTTGGTCTAGCCTACTTGTTCTCATCACTTGTATTTAGTTTCATCTTTTACCCTAAACCCTACTCACCGACCTACCTACATTGGTCGTGTTACTCTCGTGTGTTTTGTTCTTGGTCTACTTGTTCTCATCACTCATATTCAATTTCATCTTGAAAATCTAGCAACCTCCAACTCAATGCACGAGTTATTGAATTTCAACTCGTTATTTTCTTGTTAGAAATTCCAGAAAAAGAGACATTCCATTAGGTGGTAATGGGTTCTTTGAAGCAATGATCCAAACTATAACCAGCTTTCTCTTTGTCGATTCTCACTTTAATCAACATTCTTAGTTCTCAAGTAATTGTTGATTAAGATTTTTCACAACTAAGAAATCACTTAACAGATTCTAACAGCACAAAAAATGGAGTTTTGTAGATAGCTATCTTTCTCACCTAGAAAATGCCTTGAAATAGGGCCAAAATAGGACCCTCAAGATCGATTTAAAAAAGAAAGTAACGACAATCGAAGTGAACTGGACATGACCGAATCACACAACCATAAGATGAAGCAGCTGGAGAAGAAGAAGATGTTGCTTTTTCGGGTTTTAAAAGCTTCAAGGGGAGCAAACTGCAGACAAACAGGTTTTGTGAAACTGGCATGCACACACTTGCTTTGGTCATGTCTTAAACATTTTGTCTCCCTCAAAGCTTTACAAAATCCTAGAGTAGTTTACAAGTTTTGCCAACTTTTAGAGTGGCAGCACACCCAGTGGCTAGTGTTGATTGCATGAGTATTTTCATTAAGAAAATGACTCCCTTGAACCTCCTGGGCCAGTCCAGTCCAGTCCAGTCCAGTCCGACACTAATCATATTATTTTCAGAAATGTTGAAATTTTCAGAAATCTTTTTTTTTTTTTCAGAAATTTTTTTCTCAAAGGAAATAAAGAATTTGATGAAATATTGAACAATATATCATTAATGAAAAATGGACTCCTTAAAATTAATTAATTAATTATTCAACAAACATTTGTCAAAGTGGCTAAGGTACTACTACGATACTTTGAAACCAATTAATTCTACCAAATTAAGGAACCAAATTATTTTCTCCAAATATACAAGAGTTTGGGAGACACTAGAGGGGAAGACTGCATATATGAGTTGGTGGAATGCACATCTATGATCATGTTCTGTAATGGGTTTTTTTGTGTGGGGGGGGGGGGGGGTAGTTCCAAGTAATAATTCCCATGCATGAGTCTCTGACTTGTTAAAATCTTGAATCATTGCATAGTAGAATTTTGCCGGTGGATGGACTGATCACCGTCTCTTTCATTCATATCATGTATGTAAAATCGCATTCATCACCCTCCTGCAACTCACTAGGCAACATCATTTGTAGTGTCCTCAAATTCCAAACTGGATTTGTTTGTGATTCTTGTTTATTTGCCAACTTATTACTTAATGCTTGATTGATTGCTTTGAATTTTACAACAAATTTTTAGATCTGTAGTAGTCAGAGCATTTCCAATCCTACCATCCGGCCCCTTGCCTCCTCCAATCAGTGGCTTACACGTCATATTTTGGATGAAGTACAACATTTATATGCTAGTTCAAGAGTCAGTAAATTTGCTTACAATGTAATATGCCTATAAGAAGCATTGTAGACTACAATGACTACTCTTGATAAAATACCATAGTTAAATAGCAGGTTTTGACCCACATAATAATACTAATTTTTAGGCATGCTAAAATTTTCCAGAAAATACTTTTTCTCAAAGATTTTTTTTTTTTTGAGAAGGGAAGTGAAGTGTCTTTTGAAATATTTGAGAATATTTTACTTGTTGAAATGAAATCTTCAGAATTAAATAATTATTCGACAAAGACCTACTGAACCTACTCTTCAACTCCGGTAGTTGCTAAAATCCTTGATTTTGCTCTATGTAATTGTGATGTTTTCGGTTTCTTACATGCTAATGAATGAAGCTAGGGAATGATAGTCACATGTCTGAAGGTGCATCTTCTTGCTGGTTTTCTAGCACCAACCTAACCCCAAAAAACAAAACCTGGAGCTTCATTTGGCTGACGATGACCAATAAAACCGGTTACATAAGAGTTGGGTCACAAAGTACACAAGAAGGCTCAAATTTGAAGTGTTAGAGCATCTTCACCGGTGCTCAATACGTCACTCTGGATAATAAAATAAAATGTCTAAGTTTAGCTGTTATTTTTTTTTATGGCAACCCCGCCAATAAAACTGTAACTGGAACTGCATGTACATGGGGACTACTAATAGCAAACCACCTGGACCAATCAGAAATACTGAGCCGTAGTCAGGTCCAATTTATTACACTCTTTTTTGGAGGTGCACAATTGTGTTGCGCCTTTTACCAGCCACGGCAAGCTGCACGAATTTGGTGCAGAAAAATTAATTTCCTGAGCTAAACCAGCACATTTTGACTTTTTCGCAATAAATTTTACTGTCTGGTGTCACATACTGTGCACTGGTGGAGATGCTCTTATGGCCTTGTTAATATCATCTCTGTTGCACAGCTACCCAATACGTTACAAATCAAAGTTTGAACTGTATGACTTACAGACCGTCATTTCTTGTAAGTCTTTTGTTTTGTCTCCCACGAGCTACAACACAGTCTGATCATCATCGTGTATGTACAACACCAGTTGATATATACATATCATGGAGCGTCATTTGATTGCTTTTCTGCCATATTGTCCCTTTGTGCTTTCCCTCAACTCTTCCAGATTGATGAATTCAGTTCAAAGCTAAATCCAGCTTCTCACAATTGCCAGACAAAGCTATTACTACTACTACTACTACTACTCATCACTTCACTTGGTGCAGCAGCTCCTCCTTGCAAGTAATCCAAATTTGCAGATAATTTAGGGTTCTTGGGTTGCTGTACATTTTGTTTAATCCAAATTTGCAAAATTAGGGCGGGTCTTGGGTTGCTGCACTTTTTTTAATAAAATGAGTGGGTCTTGCTGTATTGACCAGCATTATTTCACAAGCTGCTGAATGCACGGGTGAGCAATCAATCATGGGTAACATGTAACTATGACTTCTAACAACACTGATTTCAACACATGCAGCCCACTTGGCATATATAACAGAGTTGGTGGCTGAATTGCTTATCACTTGATTGCAACCATGATCTGGTCAATTTGAAACTGATGTCATGAAGCACTAGCAAACAATAGATGCTTACCTTGTTGATGCAATTAGCATAACTTGAACTCTAAGTATAATTGCATAACTTGAACTCTAAGTATGCTGAAACAGATGTCATGCAGCATTGGCAAACACTAGATGCTTACCTTGTCGATGCAATTAGCATAACTTATCTATTACTTATAGCATAACTTGAACTTTAAATATGCTGAAACGGGTGTCATGTAGCATCGGCAAACAATAGATGCTTAGCCTTGTTGATGCAATTAGTGTAATTTACCTGTTACCTATAGCATAACTTGAGCTCTAAATATGCCGGAACTACAATTTGCTGCATGTGGTAAAATATTGTTTGCACCATTTGGCGAAAAGGGAGGTGTTTTTTTTTTTTTCTTTTCTTCTTCAATTTAATGATGTAGCCACATTTGTGATCATCCACAAGAGGAAATTTAGCCAAATTTGGCTACAGGTCAGAGAGGAAACTAGAAATTTTTTTACAACCTATTTAGAACCTATTATCTAGAATATGGTGATCTCAAAAAAGAAATTCCTCTAAACCTGGCAACTTTTCCTCAACTTTTTCACAAAAATCCTTTCTATCAGTCAAAATGAATTTGTTTCTTTTGTTGCCAAATGGCAAAAATCTTCCACAAAAAAAAAAAAAAAAAAAAAAAAAAAAAAAAAACCCACCAATGGCAAGCAATTTTTTTTTGGTGTAACTCAACTCTTTATTAAACAGAAATTTTATGATTTGTTGGTATATGTAGATAGTATGTGGTAGCAAGTTTTACCATGTGCTATGATTTTTATTTTTTTTTCACAAGTGGAGAAAGTAAATTCCTTTGTGAGTACACAGACACCTGAGTCATTTCAGGTTTGAGAAGGCCATTTTTGCCCTTGGGCTAATACCCCTTACCGAAGAGTGTGGGCACCTACTACCTACAGAAGCCTACATAAGCCTCAGTCGGTAGTGGGCACTACTACCCACATTTCCCTACCCATATGAAATGGGCAAGGAGAATGAATATATGAAAACATCGGGTATCAGAACAAATTCAGGGTTGTCGGGCCTGCAAATGAACACTTGTTCTGCACACTCCTGCAACCCTGACTGGCTGATTCTCCCCCCAACCCAACACTGGTATATATATATATATAGTGTGTGTGTGTGTGTTCTCTCACAAAGGCCATGATGAAAAAGCCCTTTTGAGTGTGTAACAATTCATCAATCTTCTTTGTCATTACTCTTTACTCAGTTGCTTTCTTTCCTTCCTCATGACGTCAAAGGGTGGGTAAACAAACACCTTGATCTCCTGAAGGAGTGGAGCTCTTTCACTTCCAAGTTCCATCATCCATGACAATCAAGGAAAATGATGGTAGCTCAAATGGTAGACTTGATGTGGCTCATTGTTTGTGCTTGCAAATATTAGTGTATTGAGTTTGAAGTCAAAATATAGGAACTTAGAAGCAACATTGTGGTTGTATATGTTGAGCCATTAGGCTTAAACATATCTGAGTAGCACATCCATGTAATGATGCCTACGCTATTCCCCAAACATTGAACACTCTTCAAGCATTGGTTCAATAAATTTTTTTTGGGCACAAATGAAAGACTTCATTGTGAAGAAAAACAAAACACATGAACTGAGTCATAGGGGGAGTGCAATATCTAAGAAAACAACTTAGCTAGTAAAGCCTCTACAAGGCCCATCATGAACACCACCTAACAAACTTACAACAATTTGAACATATGAATTTTGATGATTGGTGTAAGAATCAGTTATGATTTGATACTATTAACCTCAACATATTCTAAATGAAGTCAAACAATATTGCAATGGGTGTGTGCACAAGTTTAGCAACAATTAGCGATGACACAATTCACAGGGACTTCTCACCAATGGCACAATCATTAAATACGGTTCGTTGCAAAGTTGGACTGTTCAAAATCAAAGAAGCCCCATTCAGTGTTTTTATTATTAAAAAAATTCAAACAAAATAACTTCATTGAAAACCAAAACTACTGAAGCAAACAAAGGGTTGTCACAAATTCAATTTAAACCTCATGCAAAAGATATGATTTTACCAACCAATTAAGGAGACAACAATGGACTTCAAGGAACCCTTTAAACGGAAATAGGTCACCAAATGAAAAAAATGTGTAAGATGGAATCACAAAGTTCACAAGCTGAATGGATGGAAATGTAACCTAACACTTAATTTCTTTGTCCAACTGCAATGTCAAATCTTCTACCACGCACAACAGTACGGATTGTAATGGTAGGTCTAGTAAACTAGGAAGAATGGTTTGTGAACAAGCTACAAAGAATTCATTTAGGAAACTTTTGCATCATGTATATAGATGGGTATGTACATAGAGCTGCTCTCAAAGTACAATATGTGCCCCAAGTTTACTCTAAGTAGCATGAATCCACCATAAGGATCAGATTGTCAGAAATTGGCCCCATTCAGAAGAGGATCTCCTTATTAGGGTTAGTTGTTGTCACAAAGGAGGGACAGAAGTGACTCACATTGTCATCACATTGATGGATAGGCCATGGTATTCATGAAAAGGGGTTGTCGTTAATTTCACATTTGGGCAACCCTTGATGACAGATGAGTTGTCAAATTTCATTGCAACTTCATATCTAGTTCATAAATTAAGGTGTTTCCTCAAGTTCATGTCTCCTTTGCATCTTATCAATTAGTTGTGCATTGTGGTAGTGCTGCCATGGATGCTTATAGGTTTGAGCTATTGAGCTCTCTTTCAAGCTTGAAGCTTGGTCAGTTTTTAATTTATTCATTGTGTGCATCATTATGTTAATGCAAGGGGCAAACTGCAATTAGTGTTGTTTCGGAGCTTGTGTGACCGGTCATGTGGTGGCCGAACAGGAAGCCTGATAGTGGTCCCTGGATTAAAAAAGCTGATTTTTATTTTAAGGGTTTAAAAGTTAAACCGACCGAACAAGTGACTTAATGAAGGCGGCGGGTTTATGATTTTTGAGGACGTGAAGCTTGTAACGGTGCATGGGAAGCTTGTGTAGGAAGCTAAGGAAGAAACGGCAAGAAGATTTGGAGGGAGGTGGTGGCAATTTGACGGGGAGGATAGGAAGACTGAGAGAGCATTCTGAGTAGTCAATTTTGGTTTCTTTTGTTTTGTTCTTGCAGCTGCTTGGCTAGTTGTTGAGTCTCTCTGCTACGCCAGTGACTTGGTTGAGGAGTTGTGTAATCTCTTGATGCAATTGTTATGGAGGGTGATGCCAAGGAATGATGAGAATTTGAGGGGTCGGAGCCTTAGATTTATGGGCATGTAAAAGAGAGAGTGAGCATCTGGGAAGGGGAATGTGTGTTTGAAGGATCTTGCATTGCATCTAAGCTGTGGGCAGCAGAATGTTGTATGCAGAAAAGGAGTGAAAGGAGGGGTTTGCAGCCACAAGTCTGTCGTTCGTCTTTGTATGAAGGGCTGTCACCTTGAGTGGTTTCATGGGAGCTTGGCATCCATTGATCTGAGTCCAGTGTCTCAGTATGTTGTTGGACTGAGGGCCTCTGGGTTTTGGGTTTTCAGACGTTGAGAGTGAGTGTAATGCATTAAGGCATTTAGAGGGTGTGGGTTAGCAGCTCAAAGGGGTGAGTGAACACAGAGGGATCTGACCTCAAGGGCCACACCTGAAATTGCTGTTGGATCCGTGATGATGTGCATTTCAGATCAAACATGAAATAGTTCCTGGATTGTTTAATCTGATGTAAGGCACAAGGATCTGTATTATGTGATCCGATGTGCTGATCCGCATATGAGTAAATCATTTCTGTTGAAAGATCAAAGCGTTGTGTGTGTGAGTGTTCTGTGAGTTGTTAGAGTGGGGTCTGGTACAGATCAGAAGACCAGGCAGCTCGGATCCTGTTTGGGTTTGCATGCGTACCTCGGCTGGTTGTTTCAGTGTTTCTCCATATCTCTCTCTCTAACTCTTTTTTTTTTTGGTGACACTTGGACTTGCAAGGTTGGTGCAAAGGAGATTTTGCAAAGTTGGTGATTGTGACTAAATTACACCAGCAACAACACTTTTTGCTTCACTTGCAAGCTACATTATAGGAGAATGTGGTTTATCTCACACAAAAGGCCATGACACATGTGTGAGATAAACTTTGTGATTTCAATCATTACAATGTACAATTTGTGATGTTTACTGTGGCATATATTATATCAAAATTGTAATTTCACATTAAGTTATGGCACATTTCACAAAGTGAGCACTCAAATTTTTTTAATGTTTTACATTTGACCCAAAATAGGTTTTGTAGAATTTATATGTTAGAATTTCTCCGTGCAATGAATTCCTCTCTTTATATTTTCAACTCATTGATTTAAAGTTCCACTTTTCAAAAGAAAGTAAAAACTTTGGAACCCATCAAGACCAATACTCCAAACTGAGTGTGTCACATAATGGCTTGTGTACAATTGTGTATATTAGAAGTGTAGAAAAGCCAGACAACCAGAGTGTTATGCGGTTAGTAGTCATGATGCTGAAAGTTCTTTTCAAAGCCAATAAATACACAACGCTGGGAATGACTAATGAAATACTTCTTTTTCTGTGCAGAATTTCACACAAGAAGTTGATTATAACTTGTGGGATGATGTTATCAAAGGAACGAGAACGACAATTATGCAATATTACACCTAAAAATTCAATCAATGCATCGGGCTTCGTTTTTTCTCTCAATTTTAGAAAAATTAACAACCTTAACTAACCCTTCACCTGTTGCACACATAAAAAATTTACAATAAATTGTACTGGCAACATAGATTGGGATGTTCCAAAGACACTCCAAACAAGCCAAAAGGTCCAACCCCATGAGAAGGCACTTCTATCAAATTGGGAGTTTGGAACTATTTATGAACTACCAATTCATGTACATAAGGATGTGTAGGCAAGTTCTCATGGATCAAAAGGTAGACATAATTTTTTTGTTGGAATGGATGTAGACTGTAGGGGTGCAAAAAACTTTCAAGCTTAATCCCTGAAAGCCTTACAGCTTTTGAAGGTCAATTCAACATACAATTGGTCAGCCTGTGAAAATATTGTAAGTGGCATGCGGCCTCGCTGAGGCATCAGACAGAAAAATCCATCATGCAAATGGATTGATTAGCCATACTAATTAGGCTCTACAATTATTACGTTTAATGGATTGCTTCCAGGGCAATTTTGGTGGACAATTTGAATGTGTGAGCCTACATTCTGCTTTCTAAGTTTCCTCTCAATTGATGCACATGACTTCCATTGTGTTAGAACTTACACCATGATACCCACCATTATTTTCCTCCACTCCATTTTAAGTATTCTTATCACAATAGAACTGGAGTGATGGACTCCAAGCCTCTGATGGCAACCATTTCTTTTTGTTATGTACTATTGAGTTCTTCATTGCCTGGCAAGCTCCATTAAACAAAGCACTCAACAAAGGGGGAAAGGAAGCACAAAGAGAGAGAACCCAAGTCTGAGCTCCAAGGGCAAACCCAAACTGGGTCACAATGGGGCAAAGGAACAAATTATGTTCCAGAGACCTCACCAGTCACAATAAGCATATCAGTAAAGGAAAGGAAATGTACCTTCTGTATTTGTTTTTACTTTGGCCATAGTTTTTGCACCTTTTGTAGCTACACAAAAGCATGTGATGTACAAACAATCTTGGAATTTCTCTTTTGTACAGGCTTCATTGAAATTTAACGTGGTTTAAACCTGCATGAAATGTGTGACTTAGGTATATGGGGAGACAAGAGGCATTACTGTTAGTGCCTTTTGTCTCACTACGGAGGGCAGAGCCCAAGGTTCAAGGCGAAAGACAATGACAGTAGTGCCAGGCCCTTTGGAAAAACTGAGGTGCACTTTTATAAGGATGACCCAGATGCATTCAAATGGATGCTGCAAATCACCTTGTAACAAATCTCCCCCACCCTATGCCTATTACATGTAATCTCCTTGCCTCTATAGAAATTTAGAGGTAAGTTAATATGAGAAATATCTAGAATCAGGAAATTGTGATCGGGGAGGTCCCCTAAATTACACTATGGTTTTTACATGCAGAGTAAGGCTACCCCATCTAGGCTGTTCTGGTTAGAAGCTCCTATACACGAGGGTATAGGAAGTTTATAACCGTAATACTGGAAACAGGGAGCTTACAATGCATATAAAACTGTTTAAAACTAATAAGAAACAGTAAAAGCTATGTATCAAGGCGCCTTGCAAGCATAACAACCCTGTGGGCATCACTCACAATGAGCCAAAATTACCTCACGCGGTTGCCCTAAGATAACAAAGGCAAAATTACAACAAGCTTTTTATGTGTAGGGTAAAGCCGGAGGCCACAGGGTTTACCAGAATCAATGTTAGTCTTCTGAGGCATAGAGTCCAAATCTAGGCAAAGACGTTTGTCTGACAGTCTTGCTATGAACTTAACAGCAGCAGCACACAGCAGCAGCAGCAGCAGCAGTTCAATGTGATGTCCCAGTAGTGCTCACTCACTCATGCAGAACTCTTGTTTAAAAAGTCTACCAAAAAAACCCCCTATCTGTCATTACAGAATTCCAAATGTTGGACAGCTTTCCAACCAGAATTCTCTCTACAGAGTTTGATTGTAAAAAGTACCCATCACTGCGGGAGCTTGCCAGATCTTAAGCAACAGTATGTGGGTCTGATGAACTGCAAAAAATACAAACTCACAATATCAAGTTTTTGGGTATATAACGCTCTTCTTAATCCAAACAAAAAGCTACCAAGAGCTGCATGACCAAACAGCTCACAATCTAGACATTAGCATGACAGCAGCATCCCTCATCTTCCCCCCCTCCCCCCCCCCCACATGGTAGTAGTGTGTGTGATCATCAGAATTTGGAAATCCTAATCTGTCATCCTCCCACCCACATGTTAGTCATGAGCATTATCAACGGAATTTGGAAATGGTAGCCCAATTTTGCACTCTCAAACATGGTCAAGCTAAGCAAGGAGTAGTCATCAAAGATCCAAAACCTCATTGAACTATAACTAAGTGTACTGTTGCAATAGTTTTCCCCCCACTGATCTGCCCCTTGCCCCAATTTTTTTTTCAGCTTGTCACATTATGCACCCATAAACCTCTCATCTTACAAGTACCAAGGGCCATGTAACATTGAGGTTGCATGTACCAAGAGTCTCGTAACATGCTAAGTAGCGTGTTGTGTACTCCCTAGCACTTACAACATGCCAAGACCCAAAATGTATAACATGAACCCAAAATGTGCCCTGAGAATGCCAAGGCGAAAAAAGGAGGGCAAGTGCAGAAAAAATTGCAGCAATACACTTGTACTAACTGCATGAACAACTATGGGCAAATATAACGTTAGGGCATTTTATCTCTACTTGGAGCCCAATCTTCTTCATCGACAAATGGGATTACAAAATCAGCCATGAAGTTCAAAGTTTACATAACTAGAAGTTGTCAGTAGATTTTCCTTCAGCCAATAGAGTTATTTGTAAAGTCATGGACTATGCATGGGCACCAAAACCCCTAGTTTAGCCGAAAATTGGACTAAAAAGATAAACACATTGAGACAAAAAAAGTACAAATGCCTAATAATAAAATAGGGTTTGCAACTCATTTTATCACCAATTTTGCTGCTAAATTTTTTTTCCATTCTCAAATTTTAATTTTGTTACTTATTTTAATATATTCCACCTTCACTATTGTTTAACAATTGTATCTTTTCATGCTATTTTATTTTGCCCAGCCTTCACATCCTGTGAACTTCATCCCCAACATTAACATCTTTTTTTTCAAATTTCACTCACTTTACAAATATCCTTCATTTAGGGATGAACTAGAGATAAAAGGTAATACTTGAATGGATTCGACAACAAACTGTCAAATGATTAGTTAGATTTCAAATCTTAACTTCGGCAGTTGGTTGTCTAATTCTGAAAGATGAAGGCTCAAAGACTAAGTGACATTACGAATAACTTTAATAGATAGGGTTATAGGTATCAGTCTTACCCATAGATTCACTAATCACTTTCATTTCAAGCCTAATTAAAATAGTTTCAGATTTATAAAGGATCGGATCGCCACCTCTAGATGGCAGATGGGTTGGTGGTGTGTACTGAAAAGGAAGAAAGAAATATTTTAAAGGCCTGCAAAGCTCGTCTAGAGCAATCAATCACAATGGGTGGCTGTCCAAATTATAGAACACACCCTCCTCCAGGGGACAATGCATCCTATGCACCCATGTGGTGTAGTCTGCTCTGATCTGCAGTGCAGTGTCCTCAGCTGCAAACAGATTTTGCTTGCCTCTTTCTGGGAACTAAAGTATTATCATGTACCCTTGTTCATCATCATGTGTTTAGTTAGCTCTGCACTATGGACCTACCATGGATCTGATACCATGGATTTCACGTCTGTATGGAGTTAGGGTCCACAATAAACTTACTTACTTACTTGCACCCCGCACATCTGCTGCTGCCAAGAGTGGATGATTCCTTGGGGCTTGACTGGCATGTGCAAAGACTGTGGAGATTCCTTTTTCCTCAACACTGTTGATTGAACAATTTGTGAAGAATTAATTGCCAACTTCTGCCAGAGTCTTTGGAGATTCCTCTCTCCTCAACCCAGTTAATTGAACAATTTTGTGAAGAATTGCCAACTTCTGTCACACTCATTTGATTATAGCTCACTCCACTCTATAGTTGAGAGGATAATCCTCTATTTTTAACAAATGTGCATGTAACTTGTAAGACGAGACCATGCAGTCTCACTTGAAATTTTCCCTTGAAAATTTCTGAAGATCTGCCATGTTTCTTTCTTTCTATAGGGAAAGATTAACACTAAGGCCCACTTTACACACGGAGTCAAGGCCAATGTTCAACTCGAATCAAGCACTCGTATTGGTGCAAAAGTTGAATTCAGCCCCCAGGGCTTTACGCTAGGAGTCAAGGCTGAAATAGAAAAAAAAATCTTTTCAATCTGCCCCCAAGTTACTAATAAATGCTGAACTTTATGGCCTTGTATTGGCCCCATCAAATTTGGGAAGCTAATCTGTAAGCCTTGGGGCCAAAAATGCTCAAAGTTGGCCCCAAGGTTTTTTGGCCCTGACTCCTAGTGTGAAGTGGGCCTAACTTGTTTTGGAAGTCTAGCATCTTCGTATTCTGTAAAAACAAAAGTCAAGCTGAAACCCAAGATCGTTGGTTGCATATATCATAAAAGAATTATTTCAAAAAATTCCCTGCACGGACCATTTCATAGTTGAAAGATTATACACATTGTGTAAACAAGGTGTAAAAAGCGTTGGTACATTCCAACAAAATAGCACCTATCAACATTGTATGTCACTTGTATATAAGCTATAATTATAGGTTGATATTGTGAACCCTAAGTCCAAACATCCGTGCTCAGAAAACCATCAATTTTGGTAGTAAACTGAGTTTCATCCTGTCTTTCCTTTTCCCTGAGCGCCTCCACTGCTGCTACAAATATTTTCACTGCTCCTAACTGTACAACTACTATAATTAGTCTCGAATCTTGTGCATTAAATGCTGAGTATCAGCATTTCATACTGAGATTTATTTATTTAAATGTCTTTACTTTGCGGATACCACTGAAAGAGGGGATAGGGGGTGAAAGCAGGCCTAAAGACAGGGTGAAGACAGGGTGACTTTCTGGATAACTCTAATGTATTAGAAAATTTGACTTATAAATTACCAGGAAATGGTAGGCTAGTTTTTACCCTACCCACAGGGGGCACCACATTTTAGGTCAAGAAGTATGCAAAAACCATGTTTAGTTTGTCTTGTGAGTGCTGGTGTCACCTGAAATGAAATAATGATAATTCTGACAAGCCTAGATCACACATAGGCTTTCCTCTATGTAGCTTCCAAATCTCCCATGGAAAATAAATTTAAAAAAAATCCTAAGCAGCATCATAAACAAGTGTAGGGCAAAGCCCAAAGCTAGAGGCAATCTCAAAATAAGGGGGCCTAGGATAAGTTAGTACCTGACTCCAACCCAACATCTTTGGAATGTCCCCCACCCTTGGCTTTACCTATCCTAGAGCACGAGGAGACGGTTAGAATGAACCTAACCAGACATAGATCACAAGGTGTAGGTAGGGAAGGGTTCTAACTTCTTCAGCCCCACTCCTTAAGAATGGGAACAATCTCGCAGGCAGAGCCAATTAATTACAAAAAAGCTGGAGACATTATTGTCGCTAGCCAACAACAAAACACCCATTCTTGCAAGGAACAAGCCTAAAATCTACTACATTGGATTTGCAGTCACCATATTTGGTAGCATGATATAGTACTTTGGTTTGGTAGCTTCAGCACATGTCTGTCAAATAAATAAATAATTATTTTTAAAATTTCTTTTTGGCAAATAAAATATTCTCAAAGATTCAATATTTTCCTTCATAATTTTTTATAAATCGAAAATATATTTTTTGAAAATTTTCAGCATTTTTGAAATAATAATAATATTAGTGTCACATCTACCAAGGTAGTGGAGGTATTGAAATGTACATAAGGTATTATTATTATGCTCTGATCTGATAGGGAGTTTGGATGGTAGTATTGCATCTTATATATTAAAGTAACAATGGTGGTGTTTGTCTGTGCGGGCAGTGCTTGAAAGATTCTTTCAATCATTGCCCGTTCCCCAGAAATAACTCATTTGAACACATTGAATAGGGCGTTTTTAACTGTTTCAGTTTTTGGTCACTTGGAGTTTGCTTGAATTGGGGGGGGGGGGGGGGGGTTCACCAAAACCTAGACATGGAATTTTTAAAGACATGATTTTCAGGACGTGAGATTTCAGTTTTGGGACGTACAGGGTGTGAGTTTCCAAGACCCAAATTTGAAAATTTTTTGGACATGATTTTTAGGACGTGGGATCTTCAGTTTTTGGAGACCTGGAGTTTGCACTCCGGGTTTCCAAGACCTGGGAAATTGTAGGATATGGTTTTCAAGACATGATTTTCAAGACTTGGGATTTCAACTTTCGGGCCTGGATTTTCACACTTACAAAGACTGAAACCTGAAAATTTTTAGGACGTGATTTTTAGGATGTGGGATCTCATTTTTGGGACCTGGATTTCACACAGGGGGCTTCACATGATCCAAGACCTGGAATTTTTTTGGCACATGATTTTTAGGACATGGATGGGGAACCAGGCGACTTCACAATGTCCGAAGGTCACGGGCACCCACTAGTACTTATTATTGCCAAAAGCTTCTTCACTCACAAAACTTGTTTTGTAATCTCTGTTGCCACATGATAAGTTATATCTCCATTTCAGGGATTTTCCATTAGATTGCAGTAGAGGCATGGACAGGCACTTTCTGTTGGAGAGCTGCAATTTGGTCGTGAATCAGTAGGTAAGTAATGTTACGACCGTTGAGAACATATCATATGTAAAGAACTTTGTAGGAGGAACATATGATCCTTAAAAAAAAGGATGATGAGTGTCAACCTGTGATTCACAAGTTACCTCAAAGCTCACACAACTCTACATTTGGTTAATGCTTGACCTATAGAGTTGTGAGGTGATTGTGAGCACAGCTAGACGGAGCAAAGGTAATGAAATGCTGCTATTGGGGCAGAATTCATGATTAGAGCAACCTAAAGGAAATCTTGAGACCCTTAAAACTAAAAGATCTAAGATCGCATCACATGTGAAACCAAATTGACGGAAATCCGATAAATTTTGGAAGACTATTTTAGTGTATATTTTGCTAGAGCTGGATGAACCAGATATATGGAGATCCCTGATCTTCTTCCTCTATCCTCACTATATTTTTTTTCTTTTTGTTGTTCCACAAATGTCACTGGTCTGGAAAATCTCAATGCATCTTGACAACAGCCCTTTCTATTGAATCTAATCCTTTCCATGAATCACATCCGGAGCAGAGTGAACTTGGTCTAATTGGTGTATGACAAATGGCAACCCACCCAGAGTGCACACAAATTGCACCCATCCACATGATCAAGCTTCCCTAGGAACTTTGTTGTCTCTTGCACTAGAGGGACTCAAATCTTGGTCTCAAGCTTAATTATTCTTCTCCTCCCTGCAACTTCTGCATTTGACATATACTAACAAGCTGATCACATTGTTGTTGCTGCTGGTTTTATAATCCACATGAACAGGAGCAAAGTGTGCAATGGAAATAGCATGAAGAACCTTTTTATTCATAGAAATTGCCACAAACATCTGACAACAAAATGCGTGTTACACAACTAGAAAAAGACTAAAGTTCACCTTCAAAAAATCATGAGCAGAAAATTCACATGTCCCTTCATCATTTGTACAGAGTTCTTATTTATGTGTGAAATAGGAGGAATTAAATGGATTTTTTTAATGAGTAGTTTGTATGATCTATCCAGGTTCACAATATTTCTGTTGATACCAAATCTTCATTTTTCCTCAGAAATTTCAGCACATATTTGCTTATATCTTTAGTCCATCGGCATGGCAATACCACTCTTCACAAAACCAAAACACACAAGTCCACAAAATCCAAGATACATACTTGCCATCGGATACCACATTACATTTTGTAGTGAAACCATAGGAGCATTTTGTTGGTGTCCGCTTTTTTCCCCCAAAAGTATTAGTAAATATCATTTTGAGTTCATACAAATCCTAAACACAGAACAATTCACACCACTTCTTACACTAAAACATTATAGCAAATTAGACATTCAAAATCATCACCATGAGCATTAAATCAAAAAATCTGGACAGAAATGAGAAAATGTGCAGCAAACTAATTTTGTGCCATTATTGAATCCGAATTGCAACTATTTCATATCATTTGCAATTTACAAAGTCCTTAACACCTGATGATCTCAGGGAAAAGGCAGTATCACTCTTCACCTTGTTCTGGAAGAAGAATATGTGAGCTCTAGTGATGGACTCTTTTATGACCAGGGCCTCGGTGATTTAGGCTACATGCAATTGTCCAAGATCATAGTCATGACATTGAGGCATTGAATCTCAAGATCACAACTTGAATTTAGGTTTATCCTTCTTTCTTTTGTCTGTCTGTATATTTCCCTTCTTTTTTCTCCCAAGCAATTTTACTATCTAATGCATTATAAGGCCATAGTTTTCATTGGTCTTCCAGAATATGTCCATGTTGTTTTTCTCTTTCTGTTTCTGTAAATTATTTCTTCAATTAGGAGCTGTCTAACCAAACCTTAATTTCTATCTGTCAGTAGGTCTTCCTCTCTCATCCTTTCATGACTTTTGTGAGGTAATCTAACTTGTAGTCATCCACTCCATGGCACATCAAGAGTCTTTTGGACAGTTATTCTCAAGGTTGCATGTATGATTGATTGTACGTGGCAGCTGGCTACCTGAAGCTTTCATGTTGAGAGTCACGTAGGATGTAGCAGGTTGCATAGTCTTCATCACTTTGAATGTAACTTTGCAAATTAAGATGATCTTGGATGAGTTTGCATTTTGAACCTCCTCAAGAAGCCTTGAGAAATTCACAACTATGTTCATGTCAATGACAATTAGCACTTGGTTAGTTTCTATTGAGCATGAAAGTCTAGTAGATGCAATTACATTTTGTGCCTGCAACTCTAATCTGTTTGCTGGTTGTTTGTCTATTGTGACTGCAATTATTCGTGTTGGCAATGATGCTTTGTGGATGCAAAAGCATAGACCTCATATTTCATGCTTTTCCTCATTACATTACTCTAGGTATGAGGAATTTGATGTTGTATGCCAATATTACCATCATTTGAGACATTTCGTGTCATGTTTGTTCAAAGTTATGCTTCTCCCCAAGTCTTCCATATGGTTTTTCTAGAGAAATACTAAGGCTTGTCTGAGGAGGTGGAGGTGCAAATTAAGGTGGTTATGCATTGCAGATGGTGTGCAAACTTTGCAAAGCATGTCATTAAACATGGTTTAGGAACTCTCTCACATACAATCCTATTCTTGGTATAAGTAAATGAAGAAATTGAAACAAAATTATCCCACATACAATCTTGCTCTTGGGATAATTGGATGAAGAAATTGAAACTAAACTAATTGTTGTGGAATTTGCAATCATCATTGGCATGAATGAGGGCACAAACAAATGATACCCTAGTACCTCGGCCAATTTGACACTAATTATATTATTTTCAGAATTGTTGAAAATTTCAAAAATAATTTCTTCCAAATCAAAAAATATTGTGAACAATAATAGTGAATATTTAGGAATATTCCATATGTCGAAATGAATTTGTCAAAAGAAATTAATTATTCGATAGACATGTGTTGAAATGGCCAAGGTACTATGGTAGTTGAAAAAGCATGAACAACATCAAATTCACTATGTTATGTGGTCTACAAGAGTAATTTCATATATGATTGACATTCTTGGACATGCAAGGTTTAGTCTAATTTTGGGTGTGAAAATCAACCAATTGAAGGTATTTGTGATTCACTTCTTTCTTTCCTGTTGCTTTGCTTTGCTGGTGTCTGATGAAGTACATCCCTCATAATCAAGTATTGAGGCTCATTACTAGAGTATCAATTGGTTGAATTCCCTTGACTTGAAAATGTGGTTGTTCTTATGGTTGAACCACCTCATGAACAAGTTGCTAAGGGTCTCCTAATTCTAATTGCTTTCTATGGCCCTGACTATTTTCAAACAAGTGTTAATTCACATTTCTTTTGATCAATAGGTTGTTCTATATATTAGAAAACAAATAGGCAAATCTTAAGAATTTTTCAAACTAACTTTAGAAGAAATAAAAAACTTATCAAAACACAAAATAGTCTTTAAAAAATTATTAAAATTAGTACGAATCCAAACAATTTTTTTCAAAAAACAAAAAAATCATTGAAACCAGAAATTATAAACATGATTGTTTACAATTTCATTCCACTACATGGTCATTAAATGTGAAAGGTGTTATGTTACATAATTTATTTTTTTTTGTTTCTAATTCTCCTTTGTAGAAATCATCAATAGGTGAATTGTATTCGAGATTTGAAAAAATATGGAAATAAGAACATAAAGACTTATTTTCTATTTAGAAAGAACATAACTAATATAAAGTTCCACACATAAGATCAAAAATCAAAAACGTCAAAAATCAAAAGTGCATTGAAAATCAAAACTCCAAGAGTTACAAAAATAAAAGAGATATATCTTATCATTTAAAAAAATCCTCCTATTTGTACCAAGTCATAATGTTGTTTCAACTTAAATAGTCACTAGCTAGTACAAAACTAAAAATTAAAGTAGGAATTTATAGTCACATGTTTAAATCAACTTGTTCTATGAACAACCACTTACTGTAACAGATCGGTTGTTGGTACACATAACAAACCAATTAACTTATTGACCTATCATCCAATATTAACTAAAATAGTCTCAAAATGGCACAACCCACTAGTTATTAGTTTGTACAACTAATTACTATTTACATAATTAAAAATTGGGTTAACATGTTAGTTTTTGCATTTTTATTTTGTGGATGTGTTGGGCTTGGATTCTTGTTTTTGTTGTAGGTAAATGACCATTTTGGTTTGAACATGGTGTACCATTATGGGTATTTTCATGTCATGTTTTGTACGTGAAATAACAATGATAGTTGTAGGTGTCAACATAGGAACACATAACAAGAGTTAAATACACGTAGTGAACATGTAGCCCACTAGATGTAACAATTGTTTTATGCACAAGTTTATAATGATGAAGCAATCATCTTTAATTTGGCAAATGAATTATAGTTCTTTCATTGCTTGTGTGTGAGCCCTATAGATTGTGAAAATCTTTCAACATGGTTGGAAGGACACAACATTCTATTCCCAAATGCATTTTTTCTAGCATGCCAAATGTTAAAAATTGCGGGGTTTCAAACTGAAACATAAAGAAGTTTTTTGTAGCACAAGTTTAATCACAAACCTTTGCTAATTAATATTTGTCACACCTTGTGATGATTGCCAAGAACTAGCTTAATGATGCTTGTGTGAGGTGCAAGTTCATCAAGGAAGGTTATATACATGATTTCATGGTTCATGAAGAAACTTTGATGTAAGAAAATGAAATTTTGATTTAAGAGGATAATGCATAGTTGCAAATTTTAGATAATGTTTTTTGAACTCGTTATCTTTGGTAGCAAACAATTTAGGTATTGATTATTGACTATTCATCCTAACCTTGTAATTAAAAATAGCTTTATATGTTTTGCTAATGTCCCATTATCAAGTTATTAGCTAGTATTGTTTTCTAACTTTTGAAACCTTTCATGTGTGGTGTTCCATATCAACCCAAATTTGAAAAAACAAGGCAACATCCACCATCAACATATTTGATGTTTCCATTATTACATATTACTCATGTTGAGTAATGTTTACCTCTCAAAATTAAATAATTTACAACTAGATTTTCATTGTTTGAGTACAACAACTTGAAGGGTCTTTAATTTTTAAATGTAAAAAATCTGCAAATTCATAGTATGATGTCATTGTGAGTATCTTGTAATTATGCACTTTGGATAGGTGCACAAATGGGTGGGCCAATTTACCACAGATCCAAAGATCCTATTTATTCCTGATTAGATTTTGGAAATTACAACTAGTTTACATTGATTTCCTCTATATTTTCTCCATGTCATTAATGTCTCATCTAAAGTTCTTTTTTCTTTATGCATGTAAGAAAAAATATCATAAAACATTTCTTCCACTAATGTGATATGGGCTTATAAAATAATACTTCTAATTAACCCATTCAAAAGTCTATAAATATAATCTTAAAATTCAAATTTTATTTTATTTTGACCCTTAGCTTCCTTATTATGATATCGTACTAATTTCAAGTCCCTAACACACAACCCATCAATCAATGTACTATATCATAATCCACAAAGAAATGATAGTTAAAGGTATAGTCCATCAATTTTGAAATTGAAAGTCCATGGTTTCTAGGATTTTTTTAAATTTGTAAAATGATTTTGTGAATCATGTAGATATTCAAATTAAGATCTTTAAATCAAGTTTGTGTTCTTAAATTTTGAGATCTACAAAGCAACATGGGCATTACAATGGCAACCACAAGGCAAAATTGGCTTACATGACACTCAAATTGGTCCACCCATTTGTGGATGCACCCTTTCATTTGTTTCTCTTACATGCATTGTTGGTTATTGAGCTATTTTTCCACAATTCACATTCAATAAATATGTCTTTGTAAAAATTTGCAAAATATGTTGACAATTAATATGAATTTTTCTTGATAAGTGGATTTTTTTTGTGTTATTTCACACATAGTTTTTCCATAAAAATGTTAACTTATTAGAGTGAATTTTAGCAAACAAAAAAATGCATCTTTAGGCAAATTTTTGATTTATAACAACAAAAAATAAAAATAAAAACTAGAATATGGTTTTGAAATTACCAAGCCAAGAATTAGTTAGAATTAGCCCCATACCAATCCCAAAAACAAAGGTTCCTACTAATTATAAATAGTCAACCAAAAATTGGTAGGACAAAAAAAAAGAATCAAAGCTTTTGAAATTTGAGGAAATAAAAAAAACTAAAACCAAAGGTTTGGCTTAAAAGCTGAAATTGACCAACACTAGTACCTAATTACATGTTCAATACAAATGGGAAGTCCAATTGTTGAACCTTTTTTCATCCTTGATTCTATTTAGTTTGCATCCAACAAAAGGGGTTTCTTCCAATGTTGGCTAGATATATTGGTGAATGCTGGTTATGAACATGCATAATGGCTAGATATGCACAAATTATGCATATTTGGATTTTGTCCAAATTTTCCCATGTTTGGTATTATAAATAAAGTCTACTAGATGTAGGGCTTATTAAATATCCTTATGTTTATACATTTATGCATTAGATTTAAAATCATTATGGATATACATTGCTAGTATTTGATGATTGGTTTGGATATGTAAAGCTATGTTATAAATATCTTTTATATAATGTTTAAAGGTTCTAATATACATATGTATATGTATATCCTAGTTTAAGTTTTAGGGTTTTGCTAGTTTTACTTTTTTCCTATGAACTTTTTGTCACATCAAAGATTTGCCATTGCTTTATTGCTTTGTCATTGCCTTGTTTTGTTACTTTGCCATTGCTTTGTTGAAGAGAATTTTTGTTCATACAAGCACCCAAACATTTAAGCACACAAGGATGTGCTATTAGGGTTTAACAATTTTAAGCTTTGTGGGAGAGGATTTCCTACATGGTACTATTGCAACTTCTTAGTGTTTTGTTGCAACATGTCAAAGCGGGCTTTGTTGTTGCTTGTGTTAGAATTTTTGTTGTAACTCATCAAAGTGGGCCTTGTTCCAGTTTTTTGGACTTTTCTTGTAACTTGTCAAAGTGAGTTCTATTGCAATATGTTGGAACTTTGTTGCAACCTATCTTGGAGCTCTAAATGTCTTATGAAAGGTATTCAAGGTTTTTGAAAGTTGTGACTTTGGTGACATTGTTCGAATTGATTTTTGTAAGTCCAGACGGTGTTGCAAGTCATAAGAACTTTAATGCAACTCATTAAAGCTTTGGTGTAATTAGTTATTGAAGCTTTGAATGTTTTGTGAAAAGTAAAACTAGGTTTGCGAAAGCTATGACTTTGGTGAAATGTCCAAGTTATTTTGCTATGGGTTAGAACATTGTTGCAGGTTGTTAAAATTTTATTGTTGCTCATAATAAGAGGTTTAAATGTTTTGTGAGAGGTGAGAAAAACTTGTGAGAGGTGTGTTTGGTGAAAGGTTGGACTTGTTTTCTTACAAGTTAGAGCATTGTTATAGGTTATCAAAGTTCTAATGCAACTTATAATTTTTTTGAACTCTAAGAGGTTTGTGAAAGGTGAGTGTTTGGTAAGAATGTTTGAAAGATATTTGAGTTTAGTGAAAAGTTTGAAGTTTTTGGTTTTGTTTTGTGTTTTGTTGTAAGGGGTGAAAGCACATTACGTGAGGGCCAATATTTGTTGTCACATTGTATTGTTTTTCAAGACTACCATGTTTGAACTTCAACCATGTTATTATTATAAAATATTTTCACAATGTTTTTGCATATTATGGTAGGTCAAAATCCAAAGAAATAAATGCCAATGAAATTATACTTTTAAAATTTCATATGATGTTATGTTAAAATATATTTGTGCAAGAAAAATGTATATCACAATGTATTGCAAAATGCAAACATACTTTTAAAATGATTGAAATGATTTTTAATTTTGATGAGATTTGTAATATTTTTAAAACATTGTGATGGTTTATGAGCCATGTTAAGAGTTTGATAATTATCATGTCATAAATGGATTCTTTTAGGGCAATGATAATAAATATGTGATAAATTAAAATTTTGACAAAAATCACTTTCAAATGGAAGACGACAAAAATTGCAAGGTGAGCCATTTAATTTTAAATTTTCATTTGCTTTTGTTTTTGGTTGATTCATTCAAACCAAAAACTAATGTAGTTTAAAACAAAACAACGAGCTTTATTGTATTGCATATAGTATAAGTATACTCATTAATCCTTGAATTTAATATTTTAAATCCATTTATTTTTAAGAATTAGATTAAATAACATTAAATTTGTGAAAATTAAAATATAAAACCCAAACATCAAAAACGAAATTCAAAACTAAATGCAACTTATTTTAGAAATGTACACTTTGAAAGTGCCCAAATTGCCCCCTCCTGCCCAAGTGTGCTTGTATACATCCTAAGTTAATGTAAATGAAAACATCAAAAAATTCATATATGTTAAAGGAACAAAATTGAACTTGAATCCATATCCACCTTCACAATAAATTGCTGAATTTTTTAAATGTGTATTCATCTTTTAGTTTAAAATATGCTTTATTGGTATTCAAGACTTGACCTTAAAATGTGATATTTGGCCAACATTAGTTTCTTCCCTTTTCCTCCACATAGGGTTCACTACACACACAAATAGGGATCACTACAATAATAAGAGGCTTGTAATCATGGAAACCAATGTTTAGTTTTTTTTCCCTTCAATTGTGTGATGTCAAAAAAGTGGCAATTTATACACAAAAAAATTAAAAAATCCCCAAAATTCCTCCTTTCAAAAATATTCATCAATAATTTTTTCTCTTCTTACCGATGCATACAAAATTCATCAAACTATTGAAATTGTTGGAAATGTGTGTAGAAACTACAGTGTGATCTTCCAGTATCCCAATGACATGGAAGGACATGTTCTATGTGTGAAAACTTGATTACAAAATGTTGCACGCACGCTCATGCCCCAAATATTCAATTAGTTGTGATAATTAGCCGACAAGTTACAACACAAGCATATTTTTGACTCATTAATCACAGACTATAGGTTCAACTAAATTTTGCATTTATCTAATCATGCAAGAAAATTGACAGTGCAGTTTTGAAACTGAAACTGGTGGGCAATTTCAGTTTTGGCAGGGGCAAATTGCTTGACCATCAACTAAGGTCACAACAATCCTTTGCATAAATTGGAAATTTTTGGTTGCCTCTTACAATGGTGAGAAGTGGTGTTTTGGAAGGATAGAACGGTGGCAAGTTCGTTGACAAGGGAGCAAATTAGATATACACTAGTTATAATCCAATCGCCCCAATCATTGAAAGAAAGTCAGGATGGTTCCATTTGATTCCACAAAGAACATCTAATTGTTTCATGTATAACCATTAAAAAAAGATAAATATTGAAATCTGCATGAGCTGGTCCAATTTGCAAATTATCACTGCATATCAGGATGTATTTCTTGGCATTCAACTGGTAGAGAAATCCCGTAGTCTGACTAGAAGAAACCTTTTGAAGAGCAATTTGTCGTAGAATGTAAGTGGTCTGTGTGCAACCTTGTGTCTTTGATACTACCTGAACTAAAAGAGCTCAAGGCTTAATCTCACTATGCAGCATTGCTGGATGAATGCCACATGGAGGTTCAATGTATTCCTCCTGTGGGTTGTAAGTAACCTCCTCAGAAATGAAGCTCAGCACATGCCTGTGAGACTGTGGATGGTTTTTAAAAAGCTTGCTAGATATGCCAGCATAAAGAAGAGACTAAACTACTCCAGACTTGATGAAACCATGATGAAAAGTCGGGCTCAACCACATTTTGGTGATATTTTTGTGTTTGAAGAGGTTTCCTTTTTGAGTTTGGCTCCTGCCAGCAGGAAGCCCATCTTAAGAAGCAAAGAAAGACCACCTCACATCCTTCTTCCTTGTCCCCAAATATTGAGACATAAACTTAGGGTGAGCAGTGGGATGCTTCTTGATTGCACACATTGTGTCAATGCCTATCTAGAGACTTGATAACCCTAAAAATGGAATCTGGAGTTTTTTGTTTGATTCCTCCAAGATGCATAATCATCTTTCAGCATCTTCTCTATAAGTAGGGTTCTTCTTTCCTTCCTGTGAAGAAGATTGGTTCAGCTTCTGCAGACCATGCCTACTGCAGCAGCCGAAATCCTTTTGTATACATGATGGGTCTATGGCTGTTCTATTGTGCATATTTATCCCCACCTTTTTATCTCAAAGCAGGCAACAGCCAAGGGACAAGAGCAACAACAACATCCAATCACAGAAGGTCAAGGATGCCATGCCATCTTTGGAAGGAGGCACTAAGGTGAAAAGATCTATAAGTTACAGCTCTCTCTTGCTCTCTCTCTCTGTCTCTCTGTGGCTTGGCTGAGATATGTATAGTGCTGCTCCAGCTTTTACCCATGATCCCAAGTTCTGTGAGTTTTTTTGACTCTATGCAGGTGTGACAACACCAGACAGCCAGAGTACAGGCAGAGGAGATGATGCATTCATACCTGGCAATTCAGAATAGTTCTGAACAATTGCACGGGGTTGATCAGCCTGCTTCAGCCAACACTCGCCATACTTGTGCTTGTAAGCATCTGGTGATACACATCCATCTTTCTCAGGGCAAAATACCCACACATTGCACTTCAGCTTATTGTGGCCACCTGCTGCTGCTCTTTGCAACAGCCCCTGTGCTTGCCATAAGCAAGCTCTACAACAATCAGCTGCTGTGTCTGTATGATGGGTTAACCCCCACTGAACAGCTGCTCCACCGAAATCAGAATTTGGCTCTGGGTGACACTCAGGCGGCAAATCAAGCCTTTCTATTGCTCCTTGTTCATCATCTTCCACTGCAGGTACTCCTTGCTGTTGTTCCCTAACAGCTGTCTCAACCTCTGCCTGCTTTCTCAACCCAAGAAGCTCTTGAACTTGCTGCTCCTCCTCATCTTGTGTCTTTGAATCATCAGCTCCTGGCTTTGCTGAAGCCTGCCCATTACCCGACTTGGCGTCAAAGATATGATACTAGAGTTATGGTGCAAGAGGGAAGTAATTCAAAAGCTTCCTGGTTTGCTGGTCTTTGAATTCAAAAAACCTCACCTGCTTAGCCAATGCTGCAGCTGTCTCAAGCTCGATCTCCTTCACGCGGTGCATAAGCTTCAGTGGTAGAGAGCCAAGTCGGGCTTTGATTCCTGACTTGGCTATCATCTGCTGCAGTTTTGTGAAGCTAGTCCTGGCTCCGTAGCTGGATGAGTGCCAGCTTGATCTCATGTAGTTTACCAGCCGCGATGATGATGGTGGTGCCGCAAGTCTAAAAACTGAACTCATTGGGGATGCTGGGCGCTGCAGCAAGGCAGTGGCTAGTAAAACGTGCACTATGTACAGAGTGACTCCTAGATTGACGACGGCGCACACGAGCACCATCATCCGCTTGCGGTACCTCCCGCGTGATGCATCTCTTTGCAAAAATGCTCGGATATGCTGCCTCATGGTCCTCACACCTCCTAGTGCTGTTCCAGCAGCTCCTGATCAATCAGCTGCAAGCTGTACATTCAAACCTCTCCTCCTCCTCCAGCTCGCATCTATGGAGTCTCCAACCTTCTTTCCACTGCAATGGGTGAATCATGCGAAGATCAAATGGTATTCTTGCCGCCTCTAAAGCTGCTGCTCCCTCCTTGCAAATTGTCTGTGATCATCACGCAAAGCCGCCTGCAGTCTGTTCCTCGTACAAAGAGATCTTTGCAGCTTGCAGTTTGCAAAAAACCTTTGCTAAAACCTCAAACCCCCCCCTTGCAGGCGAGCAGCTGCTTTTGGTCACATCTCCTCATCATCAGAGCTGCAGTTTGGTGATCACAGTCTAAACCATTTTCTGATCAGATGTTAAGCTGCTCCTGCACATGAGCTAGCTGCTGCAGCAGCTTCCCCTTGCAGCTAGGCTCCGTGAAATATTCCATGTTTACAAAAATTGCTGCCATCTCCGTCGAGCTGCACACTGGCAATATGCAAAAAATCATACCAAAGCTGTACTGCACCGCAGCCGCAGAATCTCAAGCTCTCATGATCAGCAGGCAGCTAGTTAATCTCTTACAAATATTCATGCTGCACAGATTATGATCACTGCATCAAAATTGCTGCTGCTGCCGTTACCAAAACCCAAACTTTGCCAAAATTTCTTTTTGTAAGCAGATGCTTATGATCACCATGAAGCTGCTTTCACTGATACCAAAAACCTAACAACTGTTTCTTGAACTCAGTTCTTGAATCCCCAGCTCAAAATACCTAACCCAGTTTGCTTCATATGAACAACAGACCTCATGAAGCTCAGCTCCAGGCTGCCTGCTCTCCAAGCTTCTAAGTCATGAGCAACAACTAGTTCACCTCCTCCTCCTCCTCCTCCTCCTCCACCTCCAGGACCTAGCATGATGATCTGAAGAATCCAACTTGCTGCTATTACACCAGCTTTCTCCCCTAGTAACAATAGAAACCCAGCAGCAGCAGCAGCAGCAGCACTGACAATCTATGAAATCATGGTATTTTTTCCATAGCTTGCTAAACAAAGCTTCCCCCAGTGCTTTGTGTTTCCAGCTGCACCTCTCTTGGTGCAACCAACCTGTTGATGACACAGCTCATGATCTACTTCTACAAAACAGTATTCCAGACTTCTCCATCTCTCTACTCATGATCAGCAGCTTCCATCTATCTTCTCCAAATCTAATCTCTTCACAGATCACCACCATTGAGCTCAAAGTACAGGCAGGACCTTTCCTTCTCACCACCAACATGATCGTGGTACACCAACTGACTTTCTTTGGGTGTTTTTTTCTCTTTTTCGGGGATATTTTGCAGCTCCAAAACGTTGAAAACAATGAAATTTCAACACCTGCTCTGACTTTCTCCTCCATTCCAAAACTGACTGCCGATGATCATCCTCATCATGTTCATTATCTTCATACTTGACCAACTAGTGTACGGGGGATGTGTGATGGAAGACAGCTTTTTTTTTTCCCCCCCTCTCTCTCTTTGTAAATTATCTCTGTGTTGTTTGTTGTTGTCATCATCATCATCATCATCATCATCAGCCCCCATCTCTTGTTTTTTTGGAAGTAGTTCCAAATCAGCAGATTTTGATTGTTTTTGTCAGAGACTTTGAAAGCCAAATTTGTAGCTGGCTTTAATACTTAACTAGTGTTGTGGGTCCATGTGGTTTGTTGTGCATCAACTACTAGTGCACTTTTCCCACAACATTTATTACTGTTATTATCAAGTGGTGCTGCTTTACTGCAGAAGCAGAAAGGAAACCAGCAACAACAGTTGTTGATGACTCCAATTTCCAACAGCTGCAACACTAGAAAGTTCCATGAAGTGATTGATCACCTGCTTATTAGGTCCCTTGCAGTAGTACTAGTGTGGCTTTGAGTGCACTTTACTTACCCATCACACACATTTACCAGTGTTGTTTGGTTATTTGAATTTATGATGAACCCATGATTCCAGCTTTCTAAACATTTCAGGAAGGGGTAAAGCCCTGCCCCCTGAGCAGAGCTAAGGGCCCCCTGAGCAGAGTTAAGGGTCAGCATGAATCCGGGAAAGCCCATCCCCTAAGGGTCACAGTGAACCAGCACCCACCAGTGCGCCATGAAGGATGAATGGTCAGTGGTCAGGAAACAGTTTTCTGTTGGGCCCCAGTCCTTAGATAACCATGTTCATTAGCTCAGTTCCTTTTTTTTTAAAAACCTACCTACTAACACCTCACAAGCAGGTTGTTAATAGGTAGGTAGTAAAAACAGTCCTTACCTATGTATAAACCATCTACTTAACTAGTAGTTACCTATTTTCCTACCTATCTACCTACTATGTATGAGACCTATTTCCCACAGAATTGGTTACCAAGGTGAAACCAAATATCAACTCAGTTGAGTTTCATCCACAACTGAGTAATAACTGGCATCTAGGGGATGGTATGCTGGTGCGTGCTGGTTCACTATGGCCATCCTCTAGGGCTTAGAGCATGACCAGCAGCATGAAAAGTTGGGGCACCAACTTCAAAATGACGCACACAAATATGTAGTTGTTCAAACTACATCCCCAACAACAATTCCCACCTTCACAGATTCGCGCATGTTCAAATTTTCCTTCCCTCCCTCCCTGTCTACAACTCATTTGGTGAGCTAGGATCTTCACACACCACTGCCTAAACTTTGCCTCCCCCAACGGTCTTTCTCCTCCCCCCATAGTCTGTCTTGATGGATCGGGAGTTTGTTTTTTTTTTTTTGCAACCTCAAAACACCCACCTGTTGCTTCTACAACCCAAGTCTCTCTTCCAGCTGTCACTCTTAGGACTACACCACAATTAATGTCAAGTAGTGTGGTACCAAAGGCAAAAGTTTTGTTGACAACTAAAGCATCAATTATGCCACAACTACTTGGCCATTTCGCAAGACTCTTGCACCAAGAATGGCCAAAAAAATCATTTTGTGAAAGAGTTGCAATTCATTGCAATGTTCATCTCTTAGTTAGATGCAACAAGAGACCATCATGATCTCATGAGACGAAATGGGGACACATTAAACATGATGTTGCCAAATTTGTTGGTGTCAATTAACAAGTTCTGAATGTGAAAGAGTATGGATCATAAATCAATTTATGATGTCCCTAGGTGGGTAGATGCACCCAAGATGCACGCAAGATAGTTGGATTTATTAGGTGTAGGTGTTCCTAGGGGCACAACTAATCTTTCAAACATGGATGACAAGTTTGTCAAAATTCCACCACCTCTAGTTCAAACTAGGTCAATAGGATCTAAGGTCACCAAAGACAAGTTGAGGGTTGCTTGTTGTAGAGAGTATTTTGCTCAAGCCTAAGCACAAGAGACTATGGACATTGCTAAGGTTAGTCTTGTAAAGGTGAAATTGGTGTTTGATCAATGTGCATTATATTTGTTCAGCATATCATTGGATGCAAATTTTGGGGATGATGTTTGGAAGTACTTCATGTTTTGTAGGTAGCAAGAGCTCACTGAAATTTAGAAGCATGTTGTTGCAAATGATATGGCAAGTACTACTACCATAGCTCACATTGCTGGTCTTCCCATTCCTAGCCCTACATCATCCAAGGCATAATCTTCAAGTCCCACAAAAATTATTCCACATTCAACCATTTTGAATTTTAAACTTGTGTATCATCAAATTGAAAATGACCATGAAAATAGCCAACCTATTGAACATGAATATGATATCATTTGGTTACGAGATGATTCTCAAAGTGGGTTCAACTTGAATGATAGTTATTATGATTTGAATAAAGTTAATTTGCAAAATTTGATGCAATAGTGATTGATTTCATTTTTATTTTCCAAATGTTACTAGGAATTGTTTTTTTGGAGAAGCTTCTTTTAAACTTTTATTGACGCAAGTTGAATTTGCAAAAAATGGAATTTTTCAATAAAGTGTTTTATGTGTTTTTGCAAATTGCTAATCTTTTCTTCTTGATTGACAATTTGGAAAATTTTGCACAAATATGGTTATGGGGTAGAATTCTATTTGTCTTGTAGTAGTGTAGGTCAAATTTTCTAAAATACATTTTTTGGTACAACATGATGTATACTTTTGTGAATTATAAAAGTTTTCACCATGTTGGACAAATGGTTTTTAAAACACGCATGGATTTGTGCATTTCATTGCAGATATATTTTTCAATACAAAGGAAATTTTCCTTCTTCAACCCAAAGGTATTCAATCAAATCACTATGAAACTTGAAATGAGAATTCAAGTTTACAATATTTTTAATTCCTTACATTAAAACCTCAAATGTCAGCCCATACTTGACTTCCATACCTACTAGGGGGTTAACCAATGGCTTTAAATCTTGCCTTAATTCAACTTTGATCACCATATTATGCAAAATAATGCAAGCAAACATAAATTAGATCATGGTATTCAAATCCCATTGCTTGCAAAGGTTGGCAACAATGGCCCATCGTGATTACAAAACATCAAAATCACATTCAAGATCTTCATGAATAGCCTTTTACATCATGGCAAAATGTTAGTGCTTCTCATTTGGTGGGTCATAAATAGTTTGTACAAAATAAGTCCATTTAGGATACATGTTGTTAGCTAAAAAGTAATATCTAGGATAAATGGTACCATGGAGTCACTCCATATGCAAACATATGTAATGCAGCAATGCATTTTTGAATGTTTGATAAAGCCATTAATTTTACAACATTGGGCTTTTGCACAAAATATGGATCATAAGCAACAATTGCTTCCATAACCTTCATGAAAAAAAATGATCATATAAAGAAATATCTTACACTTTGAAAAAGTTTTTACTTGTTTTGTAAGCCTAAATAAATCTAATCAATGATGATGATCAAATCCTACCAAATTTTATAAAAAAAAGCACCCAAGTTCTAAGTGGATGCAGCACTGGGACTTCCT
Source organism: Sphagnum tenellum (assembly GCA_963921925.1). NCBI lineage: Eukaryota > Viridiplantae > Streptophyta > Sphagnopsida > Sphagnales > Sphagnaceae > Sphagnum > Sphagnum tenellum. The sequence continues at coordinate 26,921,912 of OY998144.1, forward strand.
AAGAGGTTACCCATCCAAGTATTATTCAAGCCCAAAGGTGCTTAATTTCAAAGTTTTAATGGGATTTAGTATCTTGAAGGGCTACACGAAATAAATATATTTCAACATTTGTTATAACATTACTTTTGTTCTATAGAAATGAACAATGAAAATTTAAACCTAAAATTGGAGGAAAAATTGGTCATGAAACTAGGCCAAGAATAAGCTAAAACGGAGAGTTAGATAGTCATGAAACCATCAAACCAAAATTGATAGCTTTCAAAAGAATAACTGGAACCAAGGTTTTGATTTTTTGAAAATGAAGAATATAACTAGAACAAAAGTTTTTTCCCTATAGAAAAAAAACTTGGAACTAAAACTTGTATTTACCTAGTTACATACCCACATGTATATAAAGGCGATTATTACTTGTTTACATTATCAACACTAATCATAACATACTTGTCCAACTTTTGATGTCATAGTCTCATGCTTCTTGTAACACCATTCCTTTTAAGTTTGTTTTGGGCCAAAAAAAATAACATTTAAATATCTTTATTAAGCTACACAAAAGGTAATACAACTATGAAGTTGGTTGATGGAAAAGCTTAAAGCATCTCCACCCCAAAACAATAAATAACTATTTTATTTTAGAATAGACTATTGTTTAATGATCATTGTCCCCGCCTAGAAATGTCATAAAAGTCCTTTTCAACACTCAAAGATCATTTATGTCTTTACATCTAGACAAAGAATAATCACCATCCAACTTCATAATTTATTTTTATTTTTTAAAAGGGTCAAAATGAACACTACAAAATGGACCATGAATATTGTATAGCAGCAAGATTTGCATTATCTTGCTCCAAGATTTAATGTAAATGGGTGTTTACCATTGTGGGGTGGAGATGCTCTTAGCATTTTTTTGACACAACATGGAATTCATAATTATCTGCTAGTATACACAAAGTGACATTGGGTTGTTCTATAGGATGAAATGGGTGGATGTTTTTCCAATGAAACCTTAATGGATGAGAAGGCAATCCTTGTAGCCAAAAGAAGATGGTGAAAAAAAGTTTGGCAATTTATGTGTCTATGTGTGGGTGTTTGCTTGTTGCAAGTTAATGAAGTTTGGAAATTCTATGGTTTTGCATTATTGAAGTTATATTATGATTGTGGAAGAGTGGAGTTGTTTGTTGCAATGCCATCAATGAATTCTAGCCATGGAAAAATTAATGGTATGCTCTTTTGGCAAATTTTGAGTAAAGGGCATGAAATGGAATGGACAAATGGTGGATTACAGAAAGCTAAGTATCAAGTTCTTGGTTGGAGAGTTGTGATGCTAGAATATAAATAATTGTTTGTGTTTATTGTTGGTGTGGAGGAATTATGTCTCATCCTGTAAATTTGTGTTTCTTCTTAGAAGCATTTGAGTTTTGTTGCACATTGTGTTTCAAAGTAAGAGATACATATTAAACAATTGAGTATAGGGGTTAATTCATAGAAATGATGAGTGGCTTTAAGGTTGTTATAAGCAATCACTGTGGTTGAATTTGTGGTTGTGGTTTATGCTTTGTCATTCAATTATGTGTGTATATGTGTGCTTGTGATGTTGGGAGAAAAAATACCCATGTCCTTGGGAACTTTGAGGTTGAAATTGTGGTTTTGAAGTTTAAGATAATGGGAAGCTATGGAATTCTAAAGCTTTGTTTCATACTTGTAATTATTTTGAATAGATTATCAAAAGAAAAAAGTATTTGAATGTGTAAGGGACACAATGTGAAGATGAGGAAATAAGGTTGTTTATGAATAAGTTCTTACATTATGAAATGCTTTGTTATGTTTGTTTCGTGTGTGATGGCATCAATCCAAGTTAGATTGTGGCCATGTGTTTATTTGTGATGTGGTGTTAATGTCTATTTATTATGGGTTAGCTTTTGAAGGGACCAATTGTGCTTGAGGGAGGGATATTAGACTGTTCTAATTCATGACACCCCATAGTCTTAATTGATCAAACTTTATGTATTTTAGTTGAATTTTTTTTAACAACATTGTAATGTAGATGTAATTTGAAAGTTGTTCACTCATATAACTGGTGTGAATTTTTTTTCCAGTTTCTTTTTGTTATAATTCACCTTTCATTTTAAGGATTCTTCTTTAGGGTACTTTGCATTAAAGGGCTTGGGACTACACAAATCTAAAATCTCTCATTGTTCCAAATTATGAAAAGTGGTCAATTTGGATTTACAATAAGGTAGTTTAGGCCCCAAGCCCAAGCAAATGATTTTGGATGAAAATACGCATTTTACATGTATCTTACATGTACATTAGTCTATTAAACACCGAAATTGTATTTTAAATGTAATTTTTGGGATTAAATATCAATATTGAAATTGAACATGACCCATTGTCACCATTCTAAGTTTGATATGGACCTAAACCAAAACAAGATTGGAGCATAGCCTACCCATTCACCAAGCAAATATTGCCACATTCATTGCCATGGTTGATGGATATATAAATGATGAAATCTTGCCAAACTTTACCAAAGTCCAAGCAAGCAAACAACCCAAAAAAGGTGGGTAATAGGAGGTAAAGGAACCACTAAGTACCAAAACTTCCACTAGTTGCTTGAAGCATATCATCTATAGAATGGGGAGGTAAACCCAACAAAACTCCAAGTTTAGAAGAACTTTTGTAGATTTAAATGATGTGGTTGTTACATTTTTAATTAGATTACATTAAATTTTAGGGTTTCTATTTGGTTTCGTGTCATTTTCTATGTTATGCACAATGATGGCAAAAAGTTATCATGCATTGTTGGTTTCTTCAAATTAGACATTGCCTTAAAAATTTGAAGAGAACATGTGAAGGAGTGAAGTTGTTTGTTGTTTGTGTGTAATGTAGGACTTATTCTATTTGGGAGGCGGATGGTTGAAGATGAAACATCATTTATGGAGCTTTGGCTTATGGGATTGGAGGCAAGCTTGCAATAATGGGATAAAAAAAGGATAGTGTGGCTAGTCCAACACCTAGATTTAAATGATCAACTTTAGTGTGTGGCATGATAAATTATATGTATTGCTTTGGTTTGTAGTTGTTATGTTTTTCTTCCATTGTGCTAATAACTAGTTAGGGCAAATTAATATGTATTTCAATGATGAATTGAAGGGTTGGTGTCATGAAGTGGTGATCACTTGAAGTGGTTTGAGCTATAGCATAATGGGCATATAAACAAACTTGTAGTCATGCATTTGGGATGGGAAAGATATCAGTGGAAGAACTAAGCTTGCAAATTGAATTCTTTGGGATGGTTAGTATGAAAAACCTATAATAGGTATCCTTGAGTTAGGGCAAGAAATTCACGTAGTCTAGGATTATGTTGATTTAAAAATTCAATCTTCCACCTTGGGCTTTACATAAAAAATCTTGTTTGTGCATGTGGTGGTTTTGCATGAATCAAGTACTTTCCATCTGCAATACAATTATCATGATTGTAAACCCATAGCTGGAAGGGGAGAAAGAATGATGTGCCAGTGACACAAACATCGTACATGTAGAATTGGTGCATTGCATTTTAGTTATGGAGTTTTAGTAACCCACAAGACTAATGGAACATTGAGAGCATTGATCTAGGGTCAACCTCCACAAATCTTGAAAAACAGATTGGTTGTAGTTTCAAAGTGCGTAAGATAATCATTAGATGGAGTTACATTTGAATAAGTTTAGTAGTACAGTCAATAGTTCAATAGTAAATGATAAATTGCAACAATTTTTGTTGAACTTTAGTAAAGTAGCATAGGACATGTGTTTTTGGGTTGCAACATTCTATACCATGAATTTTTTGTTTGACAAAAATGTAATCATCAGTTGGTCAAAACAACCTTCATCAAGCTTAGTTCCAAGTATGTTAAGGGGGTGTCTTTTTTTGGTTACACCATCTTCTAATAGATAAATGATAAGGTTAGGGTTGCCATTGAGGGTGTTTCCCTAAGGTAGATCGGTTGGTGATTGGACATTTAAACATTCAGGGAGGCCAGATTCAATGGGAGGGCTTTGTTGTTTTTAGTTTCTAAGCAAAACTTGAACCCTTCTTCTTGGCACATTTAACACACTAACAATTATTAAAAACAAATTAGAAATGACAAAGTTACAGCCCCTCAAGTATAGGGGGTCAACAACTTGAAAAAAAACGAATCATCAAACACGACAAAAGCTCCTCAAGTATAGGGGGTCAACAACTTGAAAAAAAACGAATCATCAAACACGACAAAAGCTGATTTTCAAACACCCCAAAAATTCCTTGAATGTTGCTCTAGTGCTATTAAAGTTCAAAGATGATTTGTAGAACTTCAGGTGATGTTCCTATAGCATTTAAAATTGTTTGAAATGAATAAGAAAGTAGGAGGGGTCAAAATGAAGGAAAATGGAAAAAATTGTGTTTTACAATTCGAAAAAAGTATTTTCTTTACTGCTCTTTTTTGGATGGTCCCTTGGCTTTGCATTCCAAAGATGACTTGTAGGCTAGAGAAGGCGCTCCCATGACATTTAATTAACTCAAAATGAAGAAGAATTGAGAAAGACGTACCAAAGTGTTCGGTCACAAGCAGGTGATCGGTGATGGGCCGGTTTACCATAGTGCATTAAAACCATGGTTTTACTCTATTATTACCGGAAATCCCTGACATTGAAAAAGCACAGTAATAACGGCAAACGCTGTACAAAGAGTAATTTCCGTCCAACTGGGTGGGAGGGAAATTCTGATTTGCACAGGCAATTTGGTGCCTCGTGTGTGTGGGAATTTACAATTTTTCATTGGGTTCTTACATCGTCATCCTTCTTTTGCGGGATTCTTTTATTCTTCATCTATCAGCAGCAGATTGGTCATGTGCTTTACGTTGGGTCAGGGTTTCTTTTAAGGACTTTGTGATGTACTTGGCATGAATAGTGCATATTGACACCTTAAGCATGAATCCTAAAAATTAAGTACATCACTATTCACAGCCGACAAAATGTGAGTTGAATGTGCACCCCCAAAACTCCAAGTCTACTGTGTTGGTTCTAACCATCCCCAATCGATTAGCCTAATTTGAGAAAAAGCAAATACCTAAACACCTAATTTCAATGAAATTCCCAATCCATTTGCCTAATCAATTTTTTCAACAGGGTAGGCAGGGATAGCATGCATGCTTGGACATTATTTCAATGACAAGTCGTAAATGTGTCACTCACTTTTGAGGTGTTATTTCATACCATGCTTCCTTGCCGTCTGTAGCCCACCCAGCAGATTGATGCTTCTAAACCCACCATAGACAACAAACCACTGTAAATTTACTTCATACTGGCATTAAGCTGATATAATTGAGCTTTATTAGCCTGGCAACTGAAGAAATTGGTGGCAGGCACTGGAAGGCCACATATCCATTTTGTTGATGTTCCAGGCTTTTGGTAAATCTCTGATGAAGAAATAGGTGGTGGGTCAATAACATGCAGCACCCAGTTTCCTTTGTCCAAAATCATGAGAATTTCTTTACCTTTTCCAGGAGACAATAAGATTAGAGTTATCTGTAGAACCACTCTCTGTTTCACCTCTTATTTCCTCTGCTTTCACCCGCTCTCCCCTCTTTCAGTGGCATCCGCAAAGTAAGGAAATTCTATCAAATCTGGGTATGAAGTGCTGAAACTCAGCATTTAATGCACAAGGTTAGAGAGTAGCTATAGTAGTTGTACAGGTAGGAGCAGTGAAAATATATGTAGCAGCAGTGGAGGCGCTCAGGAAAAAAGGAAAGACAGGATGAACCTCAGTTTACCACCAAAATTGGTGAAAAAACCTAGTTTGGATCCCAGTTATATTTCCTTTTGTAAAATTTTCATTCCCAGTTACGGGTTTGATGTCCTATTATGCCAAATCTGGCCGTTCTCGCCCCCTAATCGCCTGACTTTACGGAGAACTCGTGTGATTGCTAGTTAAACCTAAAACTTATCTGTATGGACAGTCAGCACTGATTTTCCTTTTTCTAAATCACGAGAAGTCTTGAGCTTTCCGGGAGACGATGTGATTGCTAGTTAGCCCTATCTGCTCAGTTGTGTTGTGTTGGTGATTGGCAGCTTCGGAGTTCAAAGTCCAGAGGGTATACTGTACGCTACGAAGAGATTCCACATTGACAAAATAAATAATTACTTTCTTGCAGAAAATTAATTCGTTTTTGTAAATTTTTAAATTTATTATGTTTTCATCATCTACTATTTTATTGTCATGTGGAGTGAAATCATTCAGATATAGCCTGCAATAATTATGATTGTTTTCAACACCTTAGTTTCATATTTGCACAAAAGTTAATTTAACTATTTGAAGGATCATTTAATTGAGGAAGGGGTTGAGGAGATGTCCTTGACGCATTAAGTCTCTGGGCTACACAGAGCCTACAATTAAATTGAGAGACGGGAGATAATTATTTTAAGCAATTAACCCTTGAACCAGTTGGGAAATCGATAACAAGTTTCATCTCACGTGTTTAGAGGTTGTGGTTAGCCTGGGTTACAAAATAAAGCTGAATTCTGAAACTGATCAAATGCACGACTTGCCATGTGCAGATAGTTTTGGCATTTAGTGAAAAGTGTGATCAAAAGCATGAGAGTGAAGATGCTAAGGCAAATCTGGGTGTGAAACTTATGCCCTCGTAATGTATGCATTGTTATCTGAATCAAAAGCTTTGCTTGGTAAGGACCTGCAAATGAAAAAATTGATCAAGTTTCAAAGTAATATAAAACAAACTGCACACTAGTATGAGGCCCTTGGAATAGGTGTGAAAAAAACTCCTTTTTGGTGGCTTGAATTGTTATGAGGTGGTGCTATCTTGAGAGTGCTAGTAGTTCTATGTTGTAATAGGTTTTCATAGACAGGCTTGTGCCTATATGTGAAGAGCAAACCTTTAGCTCAATATGCTGAAATTGGTAACTTGAATTGTTTTGAAGAGTTGTGTTGTTTTTAAAATCTAGCAAAAAAAAGGTTGGCAGATCTTAAAACATCTTATTAAAAAGTTCTTTTATAATAAGCCTTTTACGACTGACCACATATTAACTAAAAGGTTCATCCTACTAATGGATGAGATTCACATATTCTCCAACATCTCCTCTCCTAGCTTTTTGACCTAATCTGCAAGTGTGACATATTTCCTTCATGCCCCATCTTTGAACCATGAAGGCAATAGAGCAAGTTTCAAAGACTTCTTTTGGGTGTTCGGTAATAGTCTTCCAAGTGTGCGGTGGTTTTTCGTTTCCACCATTTGACACCTCCCTACTTAGGAGGGCCACATCTGACTCATTTCTTCATCTTTTTCAACGATTCAACTTTCTGTGGGCGTGCAAATAGTAGGGCTAAAATTCCTCTGTGGGCATGAAATTCAAAGGAGCACTCTCCTGAAATTTGCAGACCTCTGAGACACTAAGTGTTCGGCGACCAGCCTGACTACCCTAGTTAGGTTCTATTTTTTGCAAGGGAACCGAGTTGCACCTCCTGTAAAGCTTCGCTTCTGCAAACCCTAACCCCTAAAACCCTAAACCTTTTGATAAATTTTCAACAACTGAGTTTATCCTACATCGTTTAAAACTATAACTATGTCACCTTGACAAGGTTCCACCTTGGTAGCCTATCCTATAAACCCACCTCAGACTTACCCAAGGAAATACCTAATTAAGCGGATAAGTATCATAGGCAAGTACGTAGGTAACAAGTGTGCATTAAACAAAACTGGTGAACCTCGTCAATATAATTACCATAACTAATTCAATTTAAGCTTTTTTCATTTCGTATCTTACATAGTATTTGGAACTAAATTACCCTTTGTATTTTATTTTATGTAGTCATTCTTAAATAAAGAAGAAATGGACAATTTTCATGGTGCCCTTTGCACAATAAAACATCACTACATTATATACGTTGCACATGACTTAAATAAATTTGAAAATGAGGTTCAGCAAAACATTTATGATAAAGTCAAAAAATGACGCCAAAAATGATTCCAACCTTCAAATGAAGCACAATGACTAGTAGAAAATTGATATTTTGTAATTGATTTTTTTAGTTGCAAACAACATGTGCAATTGTTACAATTGTTTAAAACAAGTTGCACACCATTTTCAATTGCATGTGACATATTGTATTTGAAATGTATGTATGGTATCATTATACATTTTCATTTGTCATATTTATAGAAGGCCAATTGCATATATGAAATGCAATTACATGCAATTAATATGAAAATTTTATTTTTTATTGTGAGATTTATCTATGGTTTTGATCAATTATTTTGTAACACATCGCAATTTTTAAGCTTATTCTGAGATTAAATGAAATCAGTTATTTCAATTTGGACTGTAGCATAAGATGTCAACACGTGGCATTTAGGTGATTACATATTCAAGTAGGTTTAACTAAGTAAACAAGTAAGTAGGTAGGTAGGTAGTTAAGTTTCAATATAAATGTAGGTATGCCTATCTAGCTTAATGGGTGCGATCATAGTCAAATGAGCCAAAAACCATGTTCGACAACCCAAAAACTATCAATCTTTTCAAACATATTTATGTAATATCATATTGATCAAGGAAATTTGTGTTAAATGATTCATATGATTATTGAAGTGAAAAATCATTTCATATAATAAATTGAGTTTTGATTTTAGTAAAAAATTTTGAACTTTAACACCTTAAAATCAAATTTATAAAGCATTAGTCCAAGGATTTTAATATAAAAAATTTGATGGAAAAGAAATTTGAAATGATGATAACCTACCATGCACATATGAAAAACAATCATAATTTAAAAATTGTGGTACTTAAAAGTTTTAGAAACTCAAAATACAATTTTAGAATATTCAAATTTCAAGAGTCATTTGCTAAATGTAAGTGAATCATAATGTGGATGACATATGAACAAAGTTGTGGCTTCTGATACAAAAAAATAAAGATTAAAATATTTATCATATTTAACATGATTTGAAATTACAATCATTTTTTAAGATGAAACGTAAAATTTTGCAGAATTTGCACATTTTAAAAAAAAATATTAAAAAATATTATGTAATTTATTGGTGGAATTTAAAATATTTGAAAAAATATGTTGGAAGAAAAATCCTTCAAAAACTTCTTTCTATGAAAAAATCAAAATGTTCAAAAAGGGCCCATTTGTGGTTGAGTCTTTTGTCACTATTGGTTTATTTAGTTATGATTGCACCCTACTAAGTAAGTAATATGGGATGATTTTATTTAATTTTGGTTTTTACTTTTATGGCCAAACCTCTTTTATTAGATGTTTCCAATTGTAATTTAAAAAAAAAACTTATAGTGCACTTGATTACATATTTTACAAATTTGACAGGTAAAACAAATGATCTTAGTTGCAACTTAGTTACAACTATAACTAATAGCTAAATGTCATATTAACATGGTCTCCTTATTAACTAGGTAATAATAGTTGATAAATAATAATAATAATAATAAAAATGGTGTACATAAGGTAAGTTAGCTAGTGTAGCCTATTAGCCTAAATAAATATATTGGGTATAGTAACTTAAGTATGTATTAAATCTTAGGCCATTATTTTTATAACACATGTCTAGTTTGTACACCATTAATTGCATGTTAATTGCACACAAGTTGCAAAATGATTAGTTGCATATGATAGGATTTGTACTGGTGAATCAATGTATTGAAATTTTCAAAAAAACGTTAAAACAAACATCGCTTGTGAAGTTGCTCAACAATATGGGACATTTTTGAACAATAAAAAACACATAAACTATTGCTTCAAACTTTGTTACAAGATGTGCAGCTTACAATGTTGCAAATGTAATTACAACACAATATTTAAGCAACACCAAAGGAACAAAAATAAATTTATTAGTGTTAAATGTCAATCAAATTTGAAAAACCTTCAAAATGTACTTATGTCATTTATCAACCATCATCATACATGTCCACCATGCTCTCAGCTCATCCATTACATACAATAATTATCATTCTTAACATTAGTATGCACATACAATAAAAAAAATTGGGGTTCAATATGGGCCAAATATTTGAAACTGCTTTTTTGAATAACCTCTATTGAGTTGGGATGGTGCTTCATATCATTCTTTTGATATTGATGTGATCTTGAACCTTTGTTACTAGAAAACAAGCATAGTAGTTCTTGGCTCCAAAAATCTGAAACTATGTTCGAACAACCACAAAAGACTACAAGCATGTGTGTCTTAACACCTAACATAAAAGAATATAATTGAAAAACATAGCACGAATGCCAACACATTTGATTCTATGCATGTCCCTAAAGGTATAGAAATTGAACTTACTTTGCAACATGCAAATGGATGGGCAAATTAGAAGAAGTAATGAATTTTACACCATAGGCAATGTAACACAATGTGGTGTGCAGGATGAAAATAGGAACAAAATCATGTCATGTTCATAGAAACAAAATGAATGTTACAAAACATGATGTCATTTTGGAACTTGCATCATTTCCATTCTTATTTCCAGATGGCCATGACATTTATGATGGTAAAATGAAACTGAATAAATATTTAAAATATAGAATGAATACTTTGTTTTCCCCATTCAAAATGTATGAACCATTTTTATTGTGCATATATGACTTGAAACAATCATTTATAATTGATCATAGAAACATCATAAACATGTTTGCAAACATAATTAAAATTAAAATTAAAAAACCCAAGCTTAGATGAACATGGCATTTTGAAAAACATCATAAAATAGAATTGCCTACATGTATACACAAGGCATCCATAGATGCACGTGATCTATTAGCAATGGTGGAAACCTTTGGAATGCCCCATTTCTTTCTATGAACAAAACCTCAAACACAATGTCACATTGGAAAGAAATTGCTGATAGAAAAAAATTGTTTAAAACATTAGTGCATCTTTAACTTGGAAGGATTGCTTTACTAAATGTGCAACATTGTTTCACATCCGTTTAAAAAAATGTATGTAGCAGAACTTGTTTTCATCACATTTTGCTCTAAAGCTTGGTAAGAAAATTTGTCATAATATGTTATAAATTATAAATTGCAAGATTGTGAATCAACACATTCACACATCATTTTATGGATGGATAAATATGTTATTGATAGGGTCACAAATGGAATTATTGCACATGCTCTTACAATTATAAATGAACTCACATGGAATTTATGGAACCCATCAATAACATGCAACATAGATTATTCAAAATATTCATTAGAAACAATTGCCTACATGTGCATCATGATGTAAATGCAAAATAACTCAATGCAAATATGGATTTCCACCATATACATGTTGAATATAAATCCATTTTCAAAACACAAATGAACTATTGGTAGTATTATAGGCCAAACTATGATATTACTATGACAATGTTGTACTTTGTTATGCATCATTGGTACCACTACGGGGAGCACATATGAACCTACAAAGCATAACATTGTCATATTACTCATATTAATAATTAAAATATGCAATGAAATGTGAATCACGTGGTCCAATAAATTTAGACAAAAGAAATGCATAAAGATTAAGTCTACATGATCTTTTAGTTGCACAATTACAATTGAATTCATCATTGATTATTTCAAATCTAGTTTCATTTTTGGAAGCAACATTTACACGTTTACAAAATTTCCCAATTGTTTAAAGAAAAAAAATCAATGAATGTTGCTTTGAAACCACCATCATTGTGAACAAAAATTGTGACAAAATCAAAGGTGTTTAAATTGCATACTAGTGAGATCTACATGCACTACGAGAAATCATGGTTTTTCAAAAGGTTGAAATTGACTAAAATGTTCACATTGACCAAAAGGATGTTCACTTTGATTAAAGGCATGGGGCGTGAAAAACTCATGATTTTTTTGGTTGGTTTTTTGACTGAAGTGACCATTTTGACAAAGTGTTAAATTGTACATGTAGTCAAGAAGGGCAAAATTTTTAAATGGTCCATCAAAATGCCCATTGCTTAATTAAATTAGCCATATTGAATGGTCATGTTTAGTCAAATTGGCCATATTAATTTGCTTGGTTAACCTATTTGCTATGCCTTCTAGGCTTCCTACCTACCTACTTACATGACATGTACCTACCTACTTATTTAAATATGTTTTACCTACCTACCTACCTACCTATGTACTTATCATTTACATACCTATGTTTTATTACATACCTACCTACTTACCTATTTATTTATTTATTTACCTACTTACTATCTACTTATGTACCTACCTATGAGTTACATAAGTAGGTATGTACATTTAAAAACATAAGTAGGTAGGCGTGTGTAGCTACCTATCTACCTAATTAGGTACCTACTAGCCTATTTATGAAAAAATTTGAAGTTCAAATGGATTTATACACATTGACAAAACAATTCATGAAAGTTCAAAGAAACATGTTAAGTGCATTTGGTATCATATTGTTTTATGAAGTGGTGGGGTGGTTTCATGGCCAAGACATTACTGTGGAGCCAAGGAGACCAAGGTTTGATTCGTTTTACCAACATATATTATGTGAAGTATGTATATTTGTATATATATCATGTACATGTGCATGTAAATGTCTAGTACCTAGGCGGGTTGTGGATAGGTAAGCAGGCAACCATGGTGGGTAGGTAGGTAGGTACATACATACAATTTATTTATTATTTACATTTTTATATTTACAAATGAGTTTTTTTAAATTAATTTGTTTTTGGCTGCCCAATTTTTTGTCCAATTTGATTAGTCAAAAAGACCATTTTATGGTTAGTTGAAAAAATCACCAATTGTTGAATGCGTTCAAATCAACTTGTCAAGTATGATTAAGCAATCAAATTCATCAAATGTCAAAATGATTGGTTTTTGGTTTAGTTTTCCAATAAAATAAACCATGATTTCTTGTAATTGTGTTTAACAAACCATTAAAATTTAATGATATGACATTTGTTGAGTATTTCAAACAATTTGAAACTAATAAAATTTCTTAAGTCAACATTCAATATTATGCATAAGATGATTATGGATTACATAATATATGAATAATAATAAAATCACACAATTCACATATTTTCATCCCACACACAACACCACTATTTTCTCAAAATGAAAAGACCTCATATCTAATGTTAACATTGAGCAAACTTACATTCATGAATGCCATCTTTGAGGTCTTCTACATGATTTGGATTCATTACACCAATATTTGACAAAATATGCACATTATAATTTAATAGAAGTTGAAAAATGATGGACCAATTGTTGGAACAATTCTAAAAGATTGCCTATACTTGGATTTTAATTATGAACTCCATCACATGATTGCAAAAAAATTGCTGTAAATATGTTTTATTGCATAAACATCATTTACTTTGAAACAAATAAAACATATATGTGATAATTGCATTACAAACATGATTTTGACAATAGAACATGTTTTTGATTGCATAATTCAAAGTTGTATTGGCTTGCATATTGTCATAGGCACACTTGGTAACTGAATTTGTTTTCCATCCACTACATTACACAATATATTCAATTACAAAATAAACATGTCTTCTCGTCAACAACAAGAAAAATAATTCCTATAAATTATGATTATTTACATCTTTCAAATTCTTACACATGTGGATATTTCTTCGTTCTTCTTGAACCACACATAATGATCACTAAATTAAAAAGAGTGTATGTATTTTAGGTGGTTCATTTTTGAAAAAACTAAGTTGAATCCACAAAAGTCCATTCTATAATGTTTAATTTTTGAAAATTTCCGATACCATGGGTTTAATGGTAATAAATTCCATGTACCAAAATCAATAAAATACATATTAATGAGAGTCCACCTACATATTCCAAATACATATACCTTTAGAAAGAAAATGAAATTTGAGAAAAAAACAACTAAGGATTTGTGAAAATATGGTTCAATTTTGACCATGCACATATTTGAAAATATGTTTCCATTTTACACAACATTGGTCATCTTAATTGGTGACCTTGCACAACTTGCTACAAGATGGCACAAAACACACATTATGAAAGGAAAACATTATACACAAAAGTCATCATATAAAAAATGCTCCATTTTGGTCAGTAACTAAAACAACATTTTCTTTCAATTTCAATATAATATTCAACTAATCTTGAATATTTACAATTCATCAATATCATCTTGGAAAGAAAACCAACAATGAATGAAATACATAAGGAAAAATATGTTTGAAAAAGCCAACATGATTACTTCATAAAAAGACTATGAATTGTTTTTTGTCATTGTCATATTTTCATATATATATATATATATATCTTTCGCAACTTGTTATTAAAAATACATATAATTGCCCCAATATATCACATGTTTTGTGTTAATCATTGTTAAATAAATATGAAAATTTCAAAATGTGTAAACTTTGCCAAATTTTGTGTTTCAAGTCCAATCATGGTAAATTAGATTGCAAATGTTCTTTGTAGCATAAATGAAAAGTAGTCATCAAGTATGTTTTGATATACTGAACCTAACGATATTATTTAACTCAAGGATCAATATGAACATTTTTTTCACCTTTGTTAAAACTTTAAATAAAGATTACATGTTTAAAGTAGGTTTAAATAGATTCATGGGAATTCAAGCAAAGCTCATATTCTACTTTATAGCCTTTAAGTAGGTTGTAAGTAGATGAAATATTAGATTTTTAAAAATTTGAATTAATGGAACCCTAAAATGTATTTGTGGTTTTTCATATTTTTCACATTTTAATAAAAATATATCTAGCTTGTAGGGTAAAAGTAAGTTGGAAAAATAATTTACCAATCAATTTCAAACCTATTTGTTACCTATTTTTATTATACTAAAGTTCTTCAAATTTTATACTCAACTTACCATAAACCCAATGGAAGCATAAATGTATTTAGAATGAAAGATAAAAAAATTTCCAATTTACTTTCTTGTGTTTTTTGTAAAATACGGTTGTATTTTAAAATAGGATTTTCGGCAAACTTAGTTTTTGGTTTGATTTACCATGCTTGGACCCTTTCATCTTTAAAAAAATCATAATTTTAAATCATAACAAAATATGCTTATAACTATTTTAGGGTTTTTTTTTTCTTGTATCATAAATTACAACATTTTCTTATATGTCATGTACATTATAGCCCATTTGCATGTGGTAAAGGACTTTTGAAAATTTGAAAAATATTTTGAATTTGTAGAAATTTCAAATTCTATAACTTTTAAATTGTGAGTGCTTTTTGAGTGTGGGTAGTAAGTTATTATCACATAACTTTTTTTACCATCAAAATGTTTTATTAAAAGACTCCTTTATTTGATCCTTTGCAAAATTGATTACTTTTGACATACCTACTAATCAAGTTCAAGAATGATTTACTAAAACCAAAACCCAAAATTAAATTTAATGAATTTTAAATTTGAATTCCTTAGCCTTCATATTAGTCGTTAACACAACTTGGAATAATTAACATAATTTTAAATATTAAAACAAAAGCATATGTAAAAAAGTATAGTTTTCATCACTATCCAACAAGCTTTTTGGCTCCTTTGATGTAATGTGTTATCACAATGTTTCATTGGCAAGATGAATTGTATGACTACATTAATGCACAAACTAACCTTCTTTGTTCCCATTGGATGAAAATGTGCCAATAAATATAACAAAATTGGCTTTAAAAAATTTTCAAAATGTAAAATGTTATGTGGGCCACCATGGAAACCAATGTAGCAAGCGTTCAATATGTTCTACCATGGCTAAATGATATTAGTTCCAATCATATTCATGTGACAATTGGTTCATTAATCATGTTCATAAAAAAATATGACATAAGTAAAGGAACCATATATGGTGTAACTACAACTACCACATCCATCGTATGCAATATTGCAAATGAAGTGACTAACATTGAAGTAAAAAAACAACTACATCTAAAATCATGCTCTTGAAAAAACCCACATTTGACTATACATACATATATGAAGCTTATTATTAAGAAGCTTGTTCTCCAATAGTTTTAGCATACACCATGATTAAACACAAATCCTAAAGCACAATGATTGCATCAAACATTGTAATTCATATTTGAAAAGCATTTGCACCTAAGTTAGCATTTGTTACAGAGTCAAAAGTCACAAATCATGCTAATTTGAAATTTGTTAGAAATTTGACATTAGTAGACTTCACCCCTTCCTATCTAGAAAATAATTGAATTCAAAAAGCTCCAATGTGTAACATACTATATGAGTATTTCTCCCCTTCAACCTATTTAAACATTACATGTTAGCTTCCCAAAAGTTTCACATCACCTTTGCTTAACTTAATCACAAAGTTCATTGTTCATAATTTTTGTATAAATATAATTCCTTGAAATTGTATAATGTACCTCTATATTGAATAATTATTCCAAATAAGTTTTTCTATTACTATACTTTGTATAGGGGTTTGTGCATCAAGACAAACAAGTCGATATCACATGGAGAAACCCATACTAAACATGTGACAAATATCCATGCAAAATGGCTATCAACTTGAAGGGATTGTATCTCCACATTTCCGCCTACAACTAAAACCATAGGTACATCATTTACCTCCTATTTCCAAGGTATTATGCTAATGATAATTATTTATATGCAAGTCATATCTATGAAGTCTCTCTTTGTAATTCTAATATTGTCATGTGTAAAACATGGAGTCCAACTTACAACAGACTTCTTTTTAAATGTGTAATTACTACATGTTTTAACAAGGCAACCAAAACAAACTCCAAGGCTGCTGCAACTTCATCCCAAATATTATAGTGTATAGGTGGTTTAACTACTTTAGTTAGAGGCACTCTAACTACTGTTGTTGCTTTCACTGTAAAGCCCTGTAGGGTTTTTTTTAAAGTGCATTTTGAGGTTATGTTATAAAGCAGAATATGATGGCATTTATTTTTGTAAATAATTACAGCAAATTATTTTTGATACTCAGCAGGTGCCCACCAAATACCCTTGAGTATCACAAGGAAACAATAAATAATAAAAAATTGGCAGGGCTTTATGTTGGGCAACACCCACGGCATGGGCATTACTGAAATAAGCATCCCCTTGGCTCTGCCTCAGGAGGATGCTTCTTTCAGTAATGCCCTGCTCCTGGCCATTATACCCTACACTTATAACCTCAAACATATTAATTTACAGCAAGAACTATGGTGAGTTTATGTGAGTTTTCTCTTGATTACATGTTTCATTTCTGGACCCCAAACTCAACCCTGTCATCACACCACATAAAACATGATATTTGTACATTGTAGCAATATTATCTGTTTCATACTTTCCCATGGGTACTTAGAAGGTCAATGCTAGGGAGAAGAAGGAGGTGGGATTGACTGTTGGGCTGTGAAATTAGTGTGGAAATTGTGGGTTCTAGGTTAGGGAAGTTTGAAGGATTTTGAGGGCAGGTTCTGCACACTTTTCAAGTATCTTAGATTGCAGAAGAAAGCCATCTTGCCAAAAAAGTGCCGATTTTGACATAAATGCTGGCTTTTACAAAACCACAGCTCTAATCTTAACAGAATCTGCTCTCAAAAACTTCCTTTATGCCAGGTAATGCGCTGCCTAGGGCACATTCTGCCACTAATTGGCCTTTAGGTCTCAGTCTATGGGCCTCACCCTACAGGCTCTCTAGGATGCAGAATGCGCTCTAAGGGGGCGCCTTATCTGACACAAAGATGTTGTGGCAGGTCGCCTTCTGCTAGCTGGCGTCAACCCATTAGGGTCTCTCTCTCGGCCGATTCCTACATGTAATTTTCTCCTCAATTTTGTCTCTGGAGCTAAATGCTGCTCTGCAACAATACTGTGCTTTCTGAAACCCAATGACTGTGAAACAGCAATAAGTGGATCATTATGAATCAAGGAACATCTGTAGAAGTAATGGTGCACATATACCCTTGGCTATCAGTTCTCCAAAATCAAAGAACTGGTTCTGACCCTTGACTGGCGGTTCTCAAATCATAGATCCAGTATTAACAATTAACCTTTAGCTGGGGTTCTAAGAAAAAGAAAAGAACCCAGCCTACCCTAAACTGCCAGTTCTTTCATGAAACCAGTTGGTTCTTTCAGGATTTTAAAAAACCAGCAGGAACCAGAGGTTCTTTGATTCTGAAAATTTTCCCAAAACCTAGGAACTCAATGTTCTTTGCAGATCCTCAAAAATTTCAAAAGCAAGGTTTTTTAACAAAATAAAAGAACCACATCTGTAACACTGGGTAACACTAAGCAGGCCTGAAGTAACATACTCTTCATGATGCAGGTGAAGGTGGTTGTTGAATCCAACTGAGAACTAGTAATAGTTCTCATACAGCTTTTGATGACAGTTATAGATGGAAAGCTAAACACACACCATGTAAACTACACACACCCACAAACACAGGTGTGATTAAGCCCATGGTGTTGCTGAACTCAAGTGTAAATTTTATCTAGAGGTACAGAGACTTGGCATGACCTATATGGTTGAAAAACTAAAGGAACATCACAGAAGATTAGCTTGATCTAAAACTAGATGAAATCTCAGTAGCTACAAAGTTTTTCAACTTCACAGAAACATCGGCGCCTAAAACTAAAGGTTGGCTGTACTACTGTAATATAGTTGAACAGGTATGCACCTCTCCAAATTAGAAGCAAAGATGTAGAGAAAGTTGTTAAGCAGCATGATGGATCATAATTAAGCATAACTAGTGATGGGCAGATTTCCTTTCTTGAAAATGGAGGACCGACTTTAAAGCATTTGTTTGTTGGTTTGGGGAACTTGATGATCTTGTTTCAGGAAGGAATTTCGAAGAATATTTAAACATGCCTGGAAGATGGATTTGATATAGACTACTACAAATTATGGAATTCGATTCATGTGGTCAACACACTCATCTTATTGTAGTAATGCAGGATGAATATGAAATTCATCATTCTACTGTACTTGTGTCAACAGAAACCATGATATATCCAGAGAAGGGAGAAACAATTTGCACTTTAATGGCCTGAGTGGGTTAATGGTAGCTGGAGAATAACATGGAACAACATATGGTTTTGTAGTCTAGAGTAAGAACAATGCTCTAGATTGCTGATCATTTGAAGGTTCATATGAAGTTCTCATCACTTGGGTTCAAAAATTATTTTGTTCAAAATAGCAGCAGCCTTGAACAAAAGTTTTTATGCAATACTACAACTGGTATCTCACAGCAATGCTTATGACTTAGTGAATTGAGAGATTATATGCTGCATCCTATGCGCATTTGCAAATTTGCTGCATAATTTTACTCTTGAGTCAGTTGGGAAAATCAGATTCAAAGTGATGATAAATATGATGCATCTTTGAGAAACATAATTAAGAAACATGGGTTCTGTTTATAAAATTTGAAGCTTGAACTAAGCTCTGTACAGTACTGAAAATTTAGTTTGTAAGAACAAACAGTTTCGCTGCTGCTGTTGTGGGTCTTTTTCTGGGGGTCTTAAGTAGTTTCTGTTTCAGATCTAGTACTTGATAATCTCTCCAATTCTATGAAATTCGCTTTTCCAATGTATGTTTTGAACAAGACGAAATGCTACTCTGTTTTGAACATGAATGAATGGCAATGATATTTTGAAGAATAAATGCCGTGTGTTTTGAAGAAGAAGAAATTTTAGCATACATGTTTTGAAGAACAAAAAGTTCTTATGAAGCCTTGAATTATATTGCATCAATGGTATGTACATATTTTGTATTTTGAAGAAAACTGACATCTGCTCAAGTTTTGATTTCTGTTGAATCAATTGTTCAATGCATGTTTTGAACAGAAAACTGTCCGAGATTCGAGGACTAATTGATGCGAGAAAGTTCCAAGAATTTGGGAAGCAGACAGATTGCGAAGAGAGATCAGGACTGATCAGGATCTATAGACACGAAGTGAAAGATCGTGACTTGTCTGAAAGAATAACCATTTTAGAGGCAAAAGGTGGGAGCTAGTGAATGCTGAAGCAGGTCAGATCTGAGCGAACTGAACTGTGTTTCAATGCTACAGAGGGTTTGGATCCGTTGTGGCCGTAATTACCAGCCTTGGGGCCATCTTCGCTTGCTGAAAGGATGCCAGGGAGTCGGAGCATTGTGGTTGGAGGCTTGGCCAGGCCAGTTAGGAATGGACTGATCGAGGTCGTCGTCATCATCGTATTCTTCGTCGTTGCAACAGCCCTGCATGGCATCAACTCTGCTGGAAATGACAGGCCCGTTTCGTAATCGCATTAACGACGTGCACTGGACCCGGCGCCAGACGGCGAAGCACAGTCGTCTCCACTGGGTTGCAGCTGCTGTAGTAGTAGTGGGTGGCGAGGAGTCAGAGCTCGGCAGGGATATGGAGCCATCCACAGCTTTCCACATGGTGACTTTGACGGATCTTCTGCTGATACGAGTCACTCGCCAGTACGCGTCCTTGCGCTTCGCTGCCACCTCTATCGCATCCATGTCCATCAAGCTCGGGTACGGGTACGTAACTCCCATAATTATTTCTAAGAAAACAGTCTTACCTGAATCGGCGTGACGATACGCTGATATATTCACAGATCACAATTTGCGCGCAAACATGAATACCAGGGTGCCCCTGGAGGTCCTATAAGCTGAGAAGTTTAAAAGGCCATCACATGAAATACTACAACTTCCGCCACCATGAGTAACTCCAGAGAAAACACAACCCCGCAAACGATGCATCCCATGCACAGAGAGAGACGTAGAGACAGAGCTCCAGGGAGAAAGACACACGGGGCCGGCTTAAGCGTCACCAAGCCACGATTCCTCTTCGTATGTCGATTCACAAACTGCAAGCACAAGACTCAATTCAGAGAAGAACCGGATTCAATCACGAAGACGTTCAAGAGCTTGACTAGATTGGATGGAACATCATCTCATGTCTACAGCATTATTTTCTAGAACTCATATGCGCAAGATCGAATCTGATGTTGCATTGTGCATGATCTAGGAATCGGCGCGCATGTGCAGAGTGCATTATAGAATCTCCAGCTTGCCTGCTACCTGCCTGCCAACCTGGGAAGAACCCAATTTCGCAAACTCAGACAATGTCGCAAATTTCGCCTTTCCCCCCACCGTCCCCCCCACCCGGCCCAGATTTCACGCACTTGTGATCTGTTTTTCCCACACTGAAGACAAAATGACTGCTTTTCTGGGTTTCAGAATTTCAAATTTAAACTTTTGTTTTTGTTTGTTTGGTTTTTTTTTTTTCCAGGGCCTGACAGGTCCTGAGGGTGACAAACACGGAGTACTGCGGTAGACCGACCCATCACCCGTTGCCTGCCTATGACTGAACAAGGGTTAGACTGGCCCATCACCAATTGCCTGCCTATGGCTGAACACTTATTTGTATCTTCAGCGTACGTGCTTCATTTGGAGTGCTTTAAAATGTTATGACAACGCTACCTCCAGCTTTAGAAATCATCTTTGAAGTGCAAAGGAAAAAGAGTAATGAAAAAATTGACAAGAAAAATAAAAAGCTTTTCAACTTACAAAACACAATTTTTTTTTCTTTTCCTTCTCTTTGGTCTCTCTTATTTTCAAACCTCATAACTTTTCCATTTCCTATTCACTTTAAACGATTTAAGGTTTAAACGATTTAAGGTGCTACAGGGGCATCACCTGAAGTTCTACAAATGATCTTGAAATTCTAATAACAATAGAGAATCGGACAAAGAATTTCTTGGGTGTTGAGGAACCAGCTTTGTAGTGTTTGATGGTTTGTTTTCTTGAGTTTTTGCACCCTTTACTTTAGGGGGTCATAACTTTCTCCTTTCTAATCAGTTTTCAACAATTGTTAGTATGTGTCAGATGTGCCAAGAGAAGGGTTCAAGTTTTGTTTGGACACCAAAAACAAGGGAGCATTCCCCTTGGATCCAGCCTGGCTCACTGTGTTCATCACTGGCTGGTTTACCCTATATGCTGCTTTCAGTAGGTATAGCCAAAAAATAGAAGTTTGTAATAAGTGATATCTCACTTAGAGAGCACATAATACCCTAAGTGGTAGACAATTGGATTTTATGAAAATTTTGCACAAAAAGAAATTGATAGGTATCAAAACTTCAAAGTTGATGACTTAATAATTTGGGTAACTTGGGTACAAAGGCTTTGAGAATTGAGTTCTAATTTGGGTCAAAACTTGCTGCCATTTGAACTTCCTAATTTGCACCCCCCCCCCCCCCCCCAAAAAAAGGGGGGGGGGGGGATTGGATGCTTTAAAAAGTTATTCAATTTTTTGGGAAACTAGTCATGGAGTTGCAATTAGACATGGAAGGGGTATTACGTCAGATGAGTACATAGACCTTTTTTATTAGGAATTTGAAGTCTCAGTTGTCTTGTGAGTTGGGGGAATTTGGGAAAGAATGTAGGGTGGAAATGCTTATCACCAAATGCCCACCTATTACCAAACACACATTTTGAGCACTACCAACCCTATGACAAATTAAAGTATTCATATATATACATCTTTTATTCTAATACCAAATGATTGGTAAAAGGAAAATAGTGTTTGGTCTTTCCATTTAATAGTTACATTTGTTTGGCCATGGGCATGATCCCATTTGATTTTAACCAAATATTGCACTTTTTATGAATTAGAGTTGTTGGTTGTGGGGGTAAGGATTTTTGGCATGTCCACCTCCATGAACAGAAATAATCAATGGGGATACAAAAGATGGGTTAGTAAGTTTTTGGAAATAAGTGTTTTTAGGTTCAAAATTGAGGTTTACAATGTTCAATATACAAATGTGAGTGATCTAATTATAGGGAAGGGTGTGGGACATTTTTAGATTGTTGTGGGGGTCGGGATTATTAAGTGTTTGGTGAAAGGACTAATCTAGGTCAAATTTGTAAACATGTGTAATTCATTAAGGGGTAATGATTGTTTGATTGTGTGGCAAAAGAAGCCCACCCCCTACTTTGGATACCCAACCCTTTGTAACTTGTTAAACTTTCTTGCCAAAAGCTGCACACACTTAATATTTAGAGATTGTCTAAATATGCTAGCATTGTGTACTTTGGGTTTTCACTATGAAGAAAGAAAGGCGCTTGGCATGGTTGAGTGGACCAAAATCCAACAAAAAGAAACTTGGCCCAAAGTCCATCACAAGCTTTACAGTGTGCCCAATGTTGACACATGATGATGACACAATGAGATCGATCCATTCTTAGCAAAAAATTTCCATGTGATTTGTGCATTGTAGTGGTTAATGATTTGTATAAGTTTACAAAATTCAAATTCAAAACATCTTTATTTTAAAATTTTATGAACTTTTAAAAATAGGGTGTGTTTTTTCAACAATCAAAAGTCCATAGTGTAATACTTCCAATTCATATGATGCAAAAAAAATTTGCATTGATTTCGTTAATACATTTCCACCTTGAAACCAATTCCCTAAACAAGTTCTAGATCCACCATTGAACCAAATTAAAGTCCATTAACCTAATTGTAGTCGGTGTTACACACCAATTTTTCAATTTCAAAAGTCCATAGCTCTTGGGATTTTATGTTGTTTGAAAGAAAAAGGGAAATCACAAGTAATGGGTAGTAGCGAAGTTGTGTAGCTAAAGATTCATTCCAACTGCCTGCATAGAAACCATAGATGAAAACTTGGTTTGGTTAAATTTTGAAAAGTAGTTCCATTTCATTTCAAATGCTAGAAAAAAAGAAAAATATGCACAAGTTACTTACCTTGAACTAACTGAATTTTTGTATTCATGGTTTGATTTCAGAAAAACAGAAGCATACCCCTTGTCGATAATGCATGAAAACTTCCAATTTGGTGGAAGCTTGGTCCTTGGGGGGTCCAACCAGCCATGAACTTCAATGTACCATGAAGGAGGAGGAGTAGCATGCTGGATCAGCTAGCACCTAACAAAGAAAACATGCTTCGACTTGAATCACAACCATGACATAAGTCAACAAGGGTTACTAGCAACTAACTTATCTAAAAGATAATTGGAGAATTAAAAACCTAGAAGAGGCCATCATTGAGAAAGAGTTTACATCATTGAGAAAAGCAAGTCGGCATTGGAACATACCTTTGACAAACCTATTAGATCATCTCATCGACTAAACTACGTTAAGAAAATGTGGCCCACTTGGAGTCTTATCAGTTGACGAGGAGGCAACAATTGTTGAATGGGTATTTAGAATGCAAGAATGTGGTTTGTCAATCTCCTTACATCAATTGACATTCAAATTGGTAGAATTAACATAAACATGCAACAACATTCACGAATGGCATCTTTGGAACCTCATGGTGGCACTGGTTTAAGCAAAGGCACCATGAAATATCAATTCGCATAGCAGAAGGATTGGATATTTCTAGGGCAAAAAGACTAACCCTAGTTGCCTATAATTCTTTCTATGAGAATCTACAATCATTATATAGCAAACATAACTATTTTCGAGACCAAAAATGGACTTGTGATGATATTGGTATTCAGGTTGGTAGGCAATATGGTACAGAAGTGTTTGCAAAAACAGGATCACAACAAGTCTATAACACAATACCAAAGTTAAAGGAATGGATGACAATCAATTATGTAATAAATGTAGTTGGAGGCATCTTTTTTAACTTCTACATTTTCAAAGGTGAAAAGATTAGAAATGATTACATTCAACAATGTAAGCCAAGATCTTGTATGGAAATGCAAAAAAACAGGGATCGCATGTTATTTGTTCAAAATTTTATTTTTCTTTATTTGATTGGTAACAGGGAGTTTGTTTCAATAGAATATGCACCTTTTGATTATAGATGGACATGGATCACATGTTATTCTATAAATAATCAAGCAAAGATATGAAGCAAGGCTTGATATGATTACCTTTCCATCCCACATTTCCCATGTTCTACATCTTTTGGAAGTCAGCTATTTTAAGCCACTCAAATTTGCTTTTAAAAAGGAAAAATATGAGAGAATGTTTAGGAACAACCATATAGAGCTAGACAAGGTTACATTAGTATGTTGGGTGGATAGAACACTCAATTAGTTGCTATCCAAGCGAATGTCAAAGCAAGGTGCAAAACCACAAGGATATGGCTTTAAAACCCTAGGGCAATGGAGAATCAAAGTAGACCCAATGAATTGTATACATCAAAATCAAATCTGGACATATCAAATGATGAAGATGGACAATCAAAATGAGCAATAGATGGTAGCCAATGGGGCAAAAATAGAATTGCAACCGAATTAATCAACATCATTACAATTTCACAAAATGAAAGTGAATATACCCAAGATGATCATGTGTAGTCAACAACATGACATTATATCTATGAACTTAAATATGAACATGCTACAATATGAGCACACATGTCAAGTGAAATTGAAATGGAAGTTGAAGTTGTTTACCTTGCTGACCCTACCCAAGAATTAACAATTAAAGCCAACCTTGCCTAAAGAACTAGAAGTTGAAACCAATTCTACCCAAGAACTAACAATTGAACCATTTTTGAAGTCTAGAATGCAATAACCCAAACTTTGCAAGTGCTCCCTGTTGCCAACATGTTGTTGTTACTAAGCTTGCCTACAAGGAGAACAAGAGGAACAAAACCATTAGTAAGCTATTCCAAGTTTCATGTTGTTACATCAAACCAATATTTGGGCATTTATGTCAAAAAATAATGTATAAATAAGTAGTATACAAAGAAAGGGAAATTAGAAGGCATGAAAAGGAAGTTAGGACCACACAACAAGTAGCTATAGTAACTATTGCAAATATCATGAGGATCCAGAGGCAGGTTGAAAGATGGGAAAAAACAATTTTCAATAATGTTTGGTTTTTATAAATGTGAAGGAAGTTGGAAATAAACTACATGGGTAGATTGTAGCTAATGTGTTAGCCCAGGTGCCTCTTCCCAACAATGTGAATTTTGGCAATACAACACTAGAGTAGAAGGAGGTTAAAACAAAGGCAAAAGCTTGAATGTTGGGTAGGAGAGGTGTTGCAACAAGAATGCAATAACCAAATGTTATAGGAAAGCATGATTTTAAACGTAACCCTAAACCTAAAACCTTAGACATAAACATGAACTTAAATGTTAAATGTACATATTGAAATGTAAAACCTATACTTAGACCTTAAAGTTAAATGTTAAACCTAAAACTTTAAAACCTAAAATTCATAGTAAGAATTTGGATACCTATGGTGGAAATATATGGACAACCCACGGTGATCCATCATGATTGTGTTGTATGAATAACATTTTTTCTCGCCCATTAAACCATCTTTGATGGAACAAGTTGTTCCAAGGTTTACAAATTTGATGAAATGTCCCATCAATAAATCCAATGTAGTCATGGAATTGTGAAAATTATAGAGTCAAAACCCATTGCTTTTTAACAACTTTGGGCCATTGGATTTCATCAACAAGTGCAAAATTGAAGAAAAATGTAATAAATGTGCCATCACCATATATTGCCCTGTTGCTCCAATTCCACATGAAACCATCATACTTAATCACATTGTCATTTTTCATGTATAAGATGAAAATGAACAAATATTATTCCAAAGCCAACATGCATGGTTGGGGTTGATTGATGGTTCACTTTCTTCCTCCAACTTTGTCCATGTGAAATATTCCCAAATGTTGATACACATGGTTGTAGCCTACACTGAAATCCAATAATCTACCACAAGTCCTTCAAGAAAATTCTCATTGCTACTAAAAGAGCTCAAATCAAGACCTAGTATAATGAACTCCAAAGGTGGCAACTAGAGTGGGCCATCCAAAAGAAAAATGAAATGGGACTTGCAAGAACCCTTTTTAAAAAACCTTTTATGTCACTTGACCCTCCAAATTGAAATGGAAGATTTCAAACTTTGAAGTGAGATGAAATTGAGGAAAAAAAAAAGAAATAGAATCCCTCCCAGTTATTTCTCGTAATACCTTTACCATTTTGACAACAAATTGTCGAATAATTATTTAAATTTGAAAATTTCATTTTGGCACCTAATTTTTTTATTTTTGAAAAGTTTGAAAAATAATGATTATGCAAAATATTAAATAAAGTTCTGTCAATGTTATGGAGTAGTGTAATGTCTTTAGATTGCTTCAGTTTTAAATCTAAGTCATGGAAGGTTGGTAGTTTAAATCTTGATAAATGACCTTTTAGTTTTGTTAAAATTTTGGCACATATAATGAATATGTTAAAAAAAAGTTTGACAAAACAAAAAAAAATTGATTTATGCCAAATTGTTAAAGGTACTATGGTAATATCAAGGGCATCAAACGAAAAGCTCCACCAACCCCATACTCCCTAAACCCTAAAAATAAAACTTGAACCCCCACCCGATCATGAAAAGAATTCAAAAGTTTAGACAAATACTTGGATCTCTAGGTATCCCCTAAAACCTCCACCAACCAAAAAATATTTATATTAGACGCTTGAACCCACCTGCTCTGGATAAAAAACAAACCCTTCCCCCTCCTCCACCTATTTGGACCCCTACAAACCCACCCCCCCCCCCCCCCCCCAAAAGAAAAATAAAAGAAAGAATCATGATCTCCCCGCCCCCAAATCGCCTTAATCACCCTCAAAATCCCCAAAAAACCGCCCCCAACACACATTTCCCCTCACCTCCCCTCCCAAAGTCAAAAAGTTGCAATTGTCCGGGCACCTATTTTAAGGTGGTGAAAGGCGATCTGCCTAGTTAACCCCTTTCTCCCCCCCTTCTTTTTCCAAAACCACCTACAGTTAGTCACGGTGACTTTATGGACGACCACAACTCAGGGTGAAATTTTTTTTGGCTGTGAGACGCCCTGTGAATCCATGGTGACTTCACGCATACCTTTGTTGAATCATTGAGAATTTTTAGGGTAAGGGAGATTCTTTTGAAACTATTACACATATTGTGATGCTTATAACATAAAACACATTGAAAATTTGAGATGTATAAATTTACCCTTCAAGTAACCTTGTCTTTGGAGCTCTCTTTCATTTTGGAATTATTTAATCATTCATGAATGTTAATTTTTGAAAAATCAAAACCAAAACATTAGTTCAAGCAAGGAGGAGCAGTTTTCTCATAAAGGAGGGCGAAGAGTATCAGTTTTTCTTTTTTTTTCATGAAGGAACATTTGTTGCAAAACATTCATAACTGTGACATCGAAAATGAAAGCAAAATCAAAACTTAGGTTGTCGGTCATTTTACCACCAACCTAGGGGAAAAGAGCATTTCAGCCTTTGTTCATTAACAATTTATGTGTTTTGTTATCCTAGTGTTGATCTCACCTTGAGCTCATTCCCTTAATGAGAAAATTGCAGGTCCACCCTAAATCCTCTTCCTTTTGTGGATATTTTTAATGTAAAATGAAAATAAAACTCATGAAAACATTAGTTCACCATGATGAATGGTTACCCAAGTCTTTTATCACATAAATGGTTGGTTTCAAATTCCTAATAAAAATATCCACAAATTATGGACATCCTACTAATTATTTTGTTAGGAAATTGCATCACCCAACATCATGACTGTTTTCCACGTTTTTTCTTCTGTTGGCAAGAATAGAAAAATAGTTAAAACTCAAGGTTGAATTACACCTCCTTCTGTGCTCTGAAAATGACTCTCTTTTCATTTCTATGTGTATTTAGAGGCATCTTCTGAAGGAAATGAACCTAGGGCATTAGGCCAAGAGAAGATCCTCCTATTTATATATGTTTGGAAGGAAAAAGAAATTTGATGTTTTCCCACATTCCCAAGGAGGAAAAAAAAGGAGAAGTTGTAGTTTATGTATGTGCAGGTTCCCTTTGGGTTCACATGATGCTCGGAAACACCCTCAGACTCACACCCTAGCGTGACCCTCCCTCAGGAGAACGCACTCAAGGGGAATCCCCCCACAACATGTAACACTACATGACAATCCATGTTTCCCATTATCATGTCAACTTAGTTATAACATGTGTCATTGAGTCAACTTGTCACAAGAGGCTTTTGGGGAAAAACTTTGGAGAGAGAGAGGGAGTTGGGAAACCATTTTGCCTACTTTTGAAGGTTAGAAGATGACTTTAAGACTATCCATCTATGAAGCAAGGTTGTTTGTTTGTTTTGTATTAATGAGATCCATTGAATTGGGATGCTTCAGATTGTGTTCTTGGTGTCTTTGAAAAGGTCTCGATGAGGAGAGGTGCATGAAGTTGGTTTGTTTAGGTTTTGGACTTGCAGTGCAAAAGTTTTTGAATATTGAATGATTTCTTCACTGAAAATTAAATTAAATTGTAGCTGAAAATTTCGGAGGAATTGGAATGTGCCTTTGAGGTTCTTGGAAAGATCTTGATGAGCAGGATTTAATGGAATTTATTTGGTAAGATTTGGATTCAAAATGTGGGAGAGATAGTGATTTTGAAGTGATTTCTGCTGCTGAGAATTCAAATAAATTTCAAAAAACCAGGTTTTGGAAGGAAAATTCAGTTGAGGATATGATAACAATTGGGGCCAACAGCATAGACCACACCAGCACGATGTGAAAAGCTCATTATGCCTTAAAATTTTCTTCATTTCAACTTCCAACTCAATTGCAACTAATAACCATTATTTTCAAACTTTAAAAAAAAAACATCAACAACATTGGAATCATCCATACACTTCCCTATTCAAGGGGTTTGATATGAAACACATTGTTATCTTTTACCAATAACATGGAAGTCTAATTTTATCGTATGGTTTATTATTCGAAAACCTATAAGCTTCAACCTTGTTATTGTGTACCTTCACCCATGACTCATAGCCACCCTGCAATAACAAAGGATGGTCCATAATGAATGTCCAATAGCTTGGCATTAGCTTTCATATTGAGAAAATCAATAATTATTTTTCCCAAAATTTTATTTTTGTTAAGAAAATTTAAAGTTATTATTATTGTGTGATGTACTATGATTTTGAGACACAAGTAAAGTAACTATTTAGATAATCATAGATTGCAATAATCACTATGAAAATTTTCAACACCTCAACTTCATATTTTCACATAATTCATTTTAATAACATTTAAAGGATTTTGATGATGAAACTAACCCAACCGGGTGAAGTACTGAAAGTTATGTATCACATCCTCATCTAATAGCTCCTCTGATATAATTGAGTTATCCCCAAACACCCTCTCTTTCACCCCGTATCCCCTCTTTCAGTGGTATCCGCAAAGTAAGGAAATTTATTAAATCTCAATGTGAAATGTTGAAACTTAGCATTTAATGCATAAGGTTCGAGATTATTTGTAGTACTTGTACAAGTAGGAGCAGTGAAAATATGTGTAACAGCAGCGAATGCGTTCAGGAAAAAAGAATCACAGGATGGAACTCAGTTTATCACCAAAATTGGGGGCAAAACTAGTTTGGGTCCCATTTATTTCCTTTTGTAAAATTTTCATCCCCAGTTACGCGTTTGATGCCCTATTATGCCAAAACTGGCCAATTCTTGCCCCCCAATCGCCTCACTTTACAAAAAACTTTAGTATTATATCAGCCTTTGATCTCTCTATAGTCCAAATATTGACCCCTATGTAACCAAAAAAGAGGGTGATGTGACAAAACAACAAACCTGACTCCCAATATGGGCCTAAGCAAAGTTGTATTTTCTGCTCTTCTGAGACAAACCTCAACCTTTGACCCTTGTTCTCACTTCTCATCACAGAATATTCCTACATGCATTCTCTGATCTTTGAACTGAAACAACTCATGCACACACAAATTGGCAGAACGGATAATCGAATTCAGAACTTCCGCCTTGCATTTCATGAAAATGGCCAGAGAGTACAAGCTTCCTGACTTCAGTGTATTCATCAAAGATCAAACACCTATTAAGGTATAGCTTTTGAAGTCAGAGCTCTTGGTGCTCATTTGATCCATTGAGCCTCTAACCCGTTCCCCCACAGAATGTAACAATGCAGCTTTCCTTCACTCTTCTTGACTAAAAACCTATGACCTGGATACTCTCGGGTCCAAATGCATTTTGAAACACCTGACTCTAAACAATAGGTACCAGGCTTGCTAGTGCCACTCAAAGGGAGTGACTCTCATGCAGAAATGATCAGCAGACTTCTGGTCTCTAATCCTTTCTTCACTACCACTCTATACACTCATTCTATCCACCTTCAGAATACCCCTCTGGATCTTTGTTTGGTACTCACTCAGACAACAGCCGACAACACAGATGCAAGATACTGGAACCCAAACTCCCCATCCCAGATGCTCACTCTCCTCAATATGCCCCCCTTCATTCTAAGGCTCGGATCTCTCAGTTCTTCCTCATACCTCGGCACCAACCCTTCATAAGTGCATTCACAACTACTTGGCCAAGTTACTGGCACAGCAAAAAAATTTCAACAACCAGCCAAGTTGTCCTCAAAACAGAACCTCCCCATATCCTCCTCTGCAAGCTTTCCATTCTATCTATCCCCCTCACCTGCCTATCCATCCACCACCTTTGTCACTTCTCTACCACCAATCTACCCACCACTCCCTCCGCCGTCGTTCCTTCCACTTCGCCCTCTTCAATGCAACTCCCTTCCTTGCCATTCATCGCACCACCTCACTCCTGCACTACATAACACACAGACCAAGAGAAAAGCCTCCCCATGCATTGTTTGCGGCAGTACTGGAGAGATTCCCGCTGCAAAAATGACGGCTAATAAAACAAAAATCGAACCTCAAAAACATGTTGTGTTCACACCAGTGAAGTGACCTACTGTTTGGTCACACCTATACCTCATAACTAAGGAAAGATTGATTCTCGTCCTCAATACCAAACATCATCTATACCAAGTTATTTTACAAACAAAAGAATCTCTGGTTCCAGTTTTATGAAAACTTTCAATATTTTTAGAACCTTTCATTCTGGTTCTTGAATGCTTTTTATAATAATAAGAAAACCTCCCCGCTCAAACCGCAGCTATTACAAGAACCACCAGTGAAGGGTATACCTATACTCTAGGTGAAAGCATTATCAAGTAGATCATAAGAGTAATTTTTCAAATTTTGAAAATAGTGATTTCCATATCTCAATATGAAAATAGCTCAAAACTTCCTCACATCATAATGTAAAATTATGGAACCTCAATTGACATCATAAGAATGTAGAATTTATGAGAATAAAAAGCAATTACATTATAAAAGTGTGTAAATAATATTTTTGAAATTAAAATTAAAAAGGTTTTAATTTTTTTTCATTTTCAAATATCAAATATAATATTTCAAATTATATATTTTCACAAAATTTATAATATACTTTAAGGGTGTTATTTATATAATTTATATTTGAAAATTATTTTGATTATTTTGCATTTACCTTATTGAAATAGGATATTTATTTGCACTTACTTTCATTCACAATAATATTACTTAATTATTAATTGAATATATTTTAATCCTATTTTCTCACATAAAATAAAAAATCATATTAACTTCAATTTTTTTATCCAATCAAATTACATATTTGGTAATTTTATGATATATTTTAAAATATTTATAATGCAACTCAAAAAATACACTAATTGATCTACTTGACTGTGCTTTCATCCCCTTACCTGCCGGTTCTGAATACCCAAAAGTGAGAACCGCCCACCACTGCTGCTGTAGAGGTGATACTTGCCCAACACCGGTCGAAACAGACCTAAGTTGTTTTCCTCGTACCTAGTTTTGATACCGCGTTTCTCTCTCTCTCTCTCTCTCTTTCTTTTTAGGGTTGCGTCCGTTAGGACATCCCTTCGGAAAATTTGTCCCTACGCCGCGGCGACGCTTTCCGGAGAACAAGAAGAAGATGATGCAAACCCACCCAACTTCATCACAATAAGACAAGGGAAGCAGAAAAGAAAGAATCAAAGAACAAAAGTCAGCACGTGGATTTGTTAGTTGCTTGATCAGCGGATAATTGGAGACCACATCTATCTGCACTTGGAGATCTGACATAGTCTTTGTAGGTTGCAATTGGGGACGGACATTCCATCGCAGACACGTTTGTCGTCGGTCAAAGACGACGATACATAGGCTAGTCAGATGCGATGATCTCCCCATCCCTTCGTAGAAAAAGGAAATTCAAAGGCTGGATCTCCTTTCTTCCTCTGGATCTTCTTTCCCTAATGAATCTTTCAGCTTTGCTGTTGTTGACTCCATGAACCTTCTTCGACCCGTTTCTGCAAGACTTTATATAAGCTGCTGCTGCTGCACCCATGATTTTCATTTTGATCATCAATAAATTGTTTTGCTTTCGCTGATCTTCATCTCTTCTTGAGCTGCAGTAATAGTTCTCTACCAAATTAATTTGCTTCATTACTCCAGCAGTGTGGTGCTTATTTCAAATACTTCCACCAAAATTACAAACTGGTAGCAAGCCGATTTGAGGACGAAGGATGGCAAGGTGGAGTGCGCTTGGAGCTCATGGCTGTCTGTCTCGGAGCTCGACGTTGCTAATCGTCGTGCTCTGCACGATGCTGGTATCCTCTGTCGTCGCGTCGGGTATGTCGCGATTCCGAGACTTTCTATGTCGCATATATAGTCGATTGATCATATGCGTAATTTCATGTTAGAAACCTCAGGCCTATTCTTTGCTTCCCGGTGAACTTTTTGCACTTGATGTAAGTGTTGCTCTAGAGCAATTTTTTTCTGCTTGCAACCTCTCCTAACCGCAACCCAGTGAAAAACGTAAATTGGCTGATCGTATGAAAGTGTGGGCATGGGCATCATGTGTGATTGCAGTTGATGCCAGCAGCTTGAACTCGGAAAAAACTTTGAGATAGAAGAGCTCTATTGACGGCGGCGGCTACTACTCCCGCTGCAAGTATGTAATTCTTCTTACTCCCGCCAGCTTCTACTTCACAGCTTGCAGTTATTCTTCACACACCTTACAATTTTTAGTTGCAATTTGTTTTGGAATCCGTTACTAGCCGGCACATGAATTGGGTGCCGGAGAAATTGAACATTGACTAGATCTGCACTCATTTTTGTATAAAATTCCTCTCAATTCCACAACATATAACATGTTTTCCAAGATCTATGTTATTATCTCACACAAGTTACAAGTCCTTTCTCTAAGACTCTCCTTGTGTTGTTGGAAATTGAAATCTTCAACAGCCCCTGGTGCAGCAGCAGCAGCTCCTGCTTCAAATGTCACTGATAGCAAACCACCTCCTCCAAAGTCTTCCACAACTCCTGGAGGTACCTACTACTTACCTACGTACCAACCTCTCCTCACATGAAATGTCTGTTTGAACTCGAACCAGTTTGCCAAGTCCATACCCCAGACGTTGGTTATGAATAACTTACCCTTAAACCCTCATTGATAACCATCCATTTTCTCAATAACTGCAGAACATTGATCATTGCTTCCCTATTTTCCTTCTTTTCTTTTTCTACAGCTGAGCACAAATATTTTAACTATTCTATTAGCACCTTCGTGAGTCCAAATGTATCAATTGCAACCTAGTTTCTCAAATCTCATTCCCAGCCTACCCCCCAATCAATCCAAGGATCTTTTTGGCCTTGCTATAACACATTTAAGCCCTTTGGGCATGAACCTAGTAAGATTTGTAACTGCAATCAGAGTAAATTTGCAATTTCTGGAGCAATTTTGATTTGAAAGGTTCAATGTGTTTTGTGTGACAGGATCAACAAGTGGTACCGAAAGCAGTACGGGATCAAGTAAATCAACTTCAAAAGTTGGCATGTACATTGGTATTGCATTTGTTGGTGTTGTGGTGTTGGGATTGATTGTGTGTCTAGTGTGCCGATACTGCAGAGGGAACAGCTTCAGAAGAACTCGCCTAATTTAGTTCTTTGAAAGAAGCTCACCACAATTGCCATTCACAATTGCCATTTGCAAGCACACGTTAAACACACAATTTTGTTGGCCACGATATGATGCACACAAGACTTAATATTCATTATTACTTTTTCGATATGTTGTGTGTTCTTCACTTCTTTTTCTACCTCACCCTTTTGGGTCTTGGGAGAACACCAAAGAAGTGTGGATTCAAGGGTTCTAGAAAAAGTGTACAGTAGTCATTCGATTAAGTCTGCATTTTTTTAAGTCTGCATCGCGGATAAGTCCGCATTCTGTAGGGCTAAAAATGCGGAGCAACATATCTAGTACCTAACACACAACCAGAGGAAACCCTGCCCATGCAAATCTATGCAACATTAATTGCACATCGTAGCAAAGATGGCCCATAAACCAGATCTAATTCCTACAATCAAGACATGTTCACACTTGTAGTTGTGACGTGTTTTGGTGTTACACTATACCTATTTAAAGACATGAGCAGTATAGGGCTAAGTCCGCAACATTCGGATAAGTCCGCATTAGGACGCCCAGATCAAGGTGCGGACTTAACCGAATGACTACTGTACCCTTGGCCATCTTTCACTGGGAAGTTCGGTCCAAATTGATACTGGACTAGAACCCATGTATGGGAATACTATAGTGCCTTGTATGGCAGTATAGTGAAGAAGACCATTAGTGCCTTGTATCATGTATGGCAATTTGAAGCTAATTAGGGTTTCTGAGCAATATTGTCACATAGGTATACTAGAGGAGATGTTTTTTTCACTGGCATAAGTATTTTAGAGCTCTAAGTATTGAGGGTTTTCTATTTTGATTTCTTGTAATATTGTTGTATGGATTCAGCATTGAGGTGCTGAGTAATTTATTTGCTTATTAAAAATTCATTTTGGCATATACTATATTATTTTCCATGTGCATCTTTCTTGCAATTCTCTTTTTAAAGAAACATTTCGCCCATGCAAGAGTAGGCTCAATTCTCTTGCATCCATTTTTATGCTCCCTGATCACCATTTTCAACAAATGCATGATCCCCTAAGTTCTAGCAACACCATGGACAAGCACCACATCGGTGCACATTTTTCCTTAAATGAAAGAGCTCAAGGAAAATTTATGTGCTCTTTCTCTACAATTTCAAGAAGAATTTGATTAGTGTTGAATTTGTTCATGTACTATGGTAGGAGGAATTTTGTGTGGTGCCATTAGAGTTATCTGTGAAGGCTAGGGGGGTGAGAACGGTCAGTTTCGGCATAATAGGGCATCAAATGCGTAACTGGGAATGAAAATTTTATAATATGAAATAACTGGGACTTAGACTAGTTTTTTTCCAGCAATTTTGGTGGTAAACTGAGTTTCATCCTTTCTTTCCTTTTTCCTGTGTGCCTACAATGCTGCTACATATATTTTCACTGCTCCTGCGCGTACAACTACTATAATTACTCCCGAACCTTGTGCATTAAATGCTGCGTTTCAGCATTTTATACTGAGATTTAATAGAATTTCATTACTTTCCAGATGTCACTGAAGAGGGGATTAGGGGTGAAAGCAGGCCCAAAGAGAGGGTGAAAACAGGTTGGGTTTACTGATAACTCTAATATTTGGAAGTTGTGTAGGGCATTCCTCAAATGGTTCTTGACGTGACAGCCAAGTGTGGACTCTTATTTTTGGAGTGCTTTAATCCAAGAGCATTTGCTAGGCATAAGGTGTGACTATTGATTTCTTTCAATGAACAGCCCAGAATGCACAATAAGAGCAACATGCATAGGGCTTGTAGTTTGATTATTGAAATGCCCTCTGTATGCGTGTAATGTTGTGTTGTGTGCAAGCTACATGGCCTAGGGAAATTTTTGTTTCACAATAGAGAAAGCCGGAAATTCGTCGTCGTCTTTGCGCCTCCTTTCACCCCCCGTAACCCCTCTTTCAACGGTATTTGTCAAATTAAGAAAATTTATTAAAAATCACTATGAATTGCTGAAACAGCATTTAATGCACAAGGTTCGAAAAGAATTATAGTCGCTGTACAGGTAGTAGCAGTGAAAACGTATGTAGCATGGGTGGAGGCGCTCAGGAAAACAGAAAGACAGGGTGAAACTCAAAAAACCATCAATTTCTATTTAATGTACTTTTTTGCAGGTTGTTGTTTTTAATCTCATCCTATTTATGACCAAACTCAGGGTACTCATGCTGTCTTATAATAACTTTACACAATAACTCTAATATGTTCTCTAAATACATTAAAAACTTTTGAGGAGTGCTTCATGTGTTTTGTAAAGCCCAAGACTCAAGGGCATTCCCAAAATAAGTGGCCCAGGGGTAATCGTTGAGTTTAGCATCGAAACTTGGGAGCATTCCCTATTTGTGGGCTTTTAGACCATTGCATGTTACAGCGATTCATTTTTGGCATGAGAGCAATTCATTTTGATCAAATTTTAATTTTAAAATAATTGTCTTATTGATATCACTTTCTTATCATCACAGCTAATTGACTTAGTCTTTTTTAAAGAAATTCAAAATAATTAACATTTCTTTGCATCATGTAGAACCTAGTGAAATGACAAGGTTGCAAAATTTGTTAAGATTTAATTTTTGAAAGAATGTTTTTAAATCAGAAAAATCTAAACGTTCATAGCACTTTTGATTTTTTGTCAATGACATTTTAAATTATAATGTTAACTAAATAATCATTCACATGAATGTTGAGGAAGAAATTCAAACAAAGAATTGACAACAATGAAAATTAAGAGTCCATTTACAAGTTTGAAATGTATTGTGGGTTTCAATGTATGAAATTTTAAAAATATTTCATTTAGTTTATGCAAGCAAGTTGATTGTGTTTTTGTGAAGGTTTACTGGAATTATAATTTATTTCATAAAAATGAGTATTATTTTGCAAAATTACAAATTAAATAATATTGAGCACAAGTTTTTACAATATTATAAAAATGACTTTATGACACACATTTAAGCACACTGTAGTCTACAATTGTTTTTTACCCATCAAAAGTACAAGGTGAATGTTTAAAATGAATTTTAACACTTGTAGATTAGGAGTAAAAGGATTCTTACCATTATTGGGCAACTTTTTATTTTATGAAAAATTTCATGTTTCAATTTTAAAATAAATAAAAAGTATCTTGGTTATGAATTCAATTCTAGTTTCACATATAAATGAAATTGGGAATTCCCCCACACAAAACACAATGAACCTTTCTAGATTTAACCCACAATTGTTGGCTAACACATTCCATTTTGTAGACATCCCCAATTGACATTCCAAAAATGACCTTCACACATAAGTTATGTTATATAATCAAATGGTGGGAATTGATTTCATTTAAATATCATCTAGCTATATTGCATGGTACAAGGGAAAATTCTCAATTCAGGTTTTTTCAAATTACCTCCCCAAGGTAAACAAATTTCAAAAGTTATTATTTTTATTAATACATTAAAATTTGAGAAATAAAATGATTATTTAGCACTCAAGTGTTAAACCTAAAATGGTACTAAGGTACTATTATAGCCAAATGTGGTGTAAACTATTTCTAATGAACATAAATATTAAGACAAGAAGATGATATATAATTTTTGTAAAAATCAGAAAAACTACAGACTTGCAGATGTTCTTTCCCCACATTTGGATTCCACCAAGAAAAGAGTATAATGGAAAAATGAAAACCCAAACACAATGTTCCAAGTTCGCCCTCTAAATTCCTTTCAGAGCTCCCACTAAAGTCCACTAAAGTGGACTTTGTCTCAGCCACATGAATCCCAATGTATGTCCCACAAAGAACCTTCAATTATATCCCACCCAACAACAATTTGCCATACAGACCTTTCATGAATCTTATGTGGCGCTTCATGATTTTCCTCAAACAGTCCTTATCATCTATATAATAGTCTTCCGCTTAAGTATGCAACTTAAACCTACGTGATTTGTGCGTACTTAGTTGGTAGGTGTGTACTTTAGATTTGTCGCTACCAAATCGCTTGCGTTTCGTTACAATGTAAAAAAAATCAAATGGAAAGTGTCTCAATGAACATTAATGGTTTAGAAAACAAAGTTATATTCCTGGGTTTCGACTCTCTTTATAAGCAGGTTCTCAACATTCAAAATCAGCTGCTCTGCCTTTAAGTTCAAGCAAAAACAGAGGAAACATTCAATGACCTTAAGAAATCGTTTGAATCATTTCAAAGCAATATTCGAATGGTCGACCTCAAAGCCAAATGCAAAAAACTTCAAAACTTATGGCAAATGACGATTAATGACATGTTCAACTAATAAATCTTGAACCTTAAGTTTTTTGCCAAAAAATGCATACTTAAGTGAGGTGCGTACTTAAGCGAGAGACTACTATACTTAATCACAGTGCTTCTCTTCTAAAGTTCATAGTGCAGTGGAGTTCTTTCACTCTAGTAAAGAAGACTAAAACTCGCGATAGAGCATTCTTCCCTGACCGCTTCACAACACCATCCTCAAAGAAAGTCCAGAAATTCCCAACCACAGAAAACTCAGCAAAACACTTAGCGTTCTCTTGCAAAAGCCCCCTCCCTTTGAAAAGCACTGATCTCAGCTCATTATAGTCTGAACCTACACTTTTCATCCATCACCAAATCCCATGAAGAAGCACCATAATTCACTATGAAAATAGACATATGAGCTTACCAACAAAAACAGCTGACCCCATGCCCACAAAGCAACCCCACCCGTCCATGAATGCAGACCTGCAACCATAAAGCAAGAACCAAAAAAAAAAACCACGAAAACAAAAAAAAAACTAATTCACCATACTGTGAATGATTAACATTTCACATGAAGTGCCAAATTAGGTAGGTCTGACTTCAATTCCCTTTTCACTTTCTGCTCATTTTAGGTCACTCTACTACTTATAGACCAATTTTGCTATTGCCTTCTAGTCAAGAAACTAGTTTTGCATTCAACTAAAGTTGTAGACTCTTCTGAAATCAGCAAAAAAAAAGATTTATAATAAAAAAGGCTTTGGTTGAAGTCTTTTGATCCTCAGTATTTCACCACAACATAAAGTTATCATTAAAAGTCTGGTTTTTATATACATGCTACACTCTAACAACTACTATTGCAGACACTGGGTTTGGCGCAAAGAATGACATTAATTTTGTGAATTATGTAAGGACCACAACACTGTGGGAAGTATTAACAAAATCAATCTAGACTCCATACTAGTGGTGGGTGGATATTAGAAATGGCACGAAACCCTGATGGTTCTCATGGAGGTTCTTTAATTTGATAATCACCATTCTCGAAGAACCAAAGAATTTGTTCCAAGATAATATAACCTTGGTTCACAAGCTTATTTTTTAAAAATCCGATAACCTTTTACAAAACAGCCTTTCTTTTCCAGGTCTTTTGTAAAAACTGCCATTTTTTTGTTCACCTCTTTTGAACAACCAGAACTGGAGGTCCCTTGAATCTCAAAATTAAAAATTAAAATAAAGCAGCTGTTCCCTGAGTATGAAGTTTTCAGGAGACCTGAAGTGACAGTTATGGATAAATTCAAATACCCACTAGCACACCATCTCTTAGAAACCTAAGTAACCAACCCATGTAGTGGGTAAGTATTGTAGGGGAAGTTAGTTGGGAATGTAAGTGGTTACTAGTTACAAGGGAGCCATTGGGCCCTGGTATTTCAAAAACCTTTAAAAACCAACACTTCCATGAAAGAATATGTGATTTTAGGGATGATTATTTCATTTCTGCAAAAAACTTGAGAACCATGAATATATATATAAGAACTGACCATTTTAAAAGTTATTTTGAGATTGCAGGTATGAATCCCTAGAAACCACCCTGATAACAACAGTGGTTAGTTCTATGGGATAGGAATGCAATGAAAAAGTGTTTCCTCTTCACACACACCATCCATCTTGCATGGTCAGTTGGTAGGGTGCTGGTTCGCTTTGGATGAGGAAGTTGGCTGGCTGATGCAAAAGAAAATATATATAGACGATGAAGAAGGCAAAGTAGCAAGAAGAGATCTTAAGTTGTTACAAAGCAATTCCTAATCCAAAAAAGGAAAATTGGCTGTTAAGATGCAATTGGAAAGAGTGTGCTAAATATCCTCCTTACAAAACCCCTCATTATCTACGCCGAGCTTCTAGAGTGCAAAAAAACACAGGCATCTGTTTTGAGGTTGATTTTGGCTTTCCTCCCCTCTCCCCCACCCACATGCATGAAACCTTGAAAAACATCAAATTTGGCGCACCTATATTTGGTCATGTAGATTGGATCCTTGAGGCAAACTAAAGTTGGAAACTAGGATAGGCTTGACAGTTGGAAGTGGTTATATTATTCCCCTTTGGGAAAGAGAAAGTAAACCGCCCATCAAGCTAAAGCAGCCTGGATAGAACAACCTAACCTTTTGCCCAATAGAGAGAGAGAGAAAGGATAAAAGGTTGACAACAATATGCTTGGAAATTTTTTCAGACTCCAGGGAAAACTGGAATAGGTAGATACTATAAAGCCAGTTACTTACCCAGCTTTTGGAAGTTGAGTCAAGCCATATATTTGCCACTCCAAATTAGTAAGAAATAAATTTAGGAAACAAAAATGTGACTTTTTGGCTAAATTTTGATTTTTCCTTATCAGAATTTTTTTGATTTCGACTATGCAAAAGGATTTTTCATGAACAAAATGGAGCCAGATACGCCATGTTTTATTGAAAAGATCAATATCAACATATGTAATATATATTGACATTTGTAATATAAATTACTGTATGTATTCAAGAATATGGAAGGATTTTTTTTTTAAAAATAACTTTCATATCTAGTTTATAGCCAATTTTTTCTAAATTTTCTTCTAGACAGATCAATTTTGCTTTCATGACAAATTTTAAAAACAGAAAAAAATAAACCCCTCTCTACCTCCTCCGCCCTGGTACTGGTTAGAACTTGGCACCCACACTTGCACCCACCACCCTAGCCTGAATTTGAATCGCATTAAACATTGTAAATACTTTATACTTTTAAGCCTATTTGCCAAAATGCTGAATTTTAATAGGACTTTTTATGACAAAAAAAATGTAACCAGATGTTAGTGTGAATTGAAACAATGAGTTCACTTTTTTGAGAAAAAACATGGAGTATTTCATATTTTAACTGTTACTGGTTCGAACTTGACCCTAAGGTTACAGAAGAGCCAAGACATGATGAGCGGCCCAGCCGGCTTATTTGTTAGTTTTTTTGTGAGCTTTTCTACTTTTGCCCATTTTTTTATTGTTGGTCTTGCCTTAGTAGGCAAGGATATTGTGTTTAGATCCACTATAGAGTATAGTAGCTTAAGGGATTTTGACCCCCAGGTAATAAATAATAGATCTAATTTTATATGAGGATTTTTGAAAGATGATATTTTGGCTTGTGTTGAAACCTGAGATTAGTTATAGAGTTATAATATCTTGAAGGATTTTGGTTTCTTTTAGAGGATTTTTTGGGGGAAGATTATATTTTTGCATGGTGAAATATTTGAGTTTCCGTTGTTTAGCATTTGCCTTAAGATACTTTTTAATGTGAATGGCGATGCCTTGTTTCTATTTTTTGGGGGGCAACTTGTGCCTACTAGGTACAGGGGTTTTTTTTTGTCAAGTAGTTGCACTGGCGATCATCCACAAAAGGAGTGAGCCAAATGTGGCTAAGGTCAAACACTAAAGTAGATTTCTAAAATAGATCCCTGCCTAGTTCTGGCGACCAGTAGGAACTCATTGTCTAAATATGGCGAAATGTGACAATTTCCCTCAAAAATATGGCGACACTGACTAGGTAGGTAGTAGGTCCCGTCCAAACTGCCATAGAACTTAGAGCTTGAGAAACTCACATCTACGGCCTCTGCTTTTCTTGCTGTTCCCAGCAACTGCCCAGGCTTGTTTGCTTGTGTTCAAGATCTGCAGCTCCAGCTCTTGAAGCTCAGAGCTGAAGAATTGCTTACAAAATTTCTTGACCAAGCTGCTGGATCATGTACAAATCATGGGTTTTGATTTTTGTTCGTAGAGGATTCATCTCCACCAGACTACCAGTATCACCAACTTCGTAGATTGCTATATGTTGTGCTCGCTCCTTTGTTTGCAGAATAATTTCTTGAAATGCAAGAACAGTTTCTTGTTGCATGTATGTGATCACGCGGTACATGATCATCACGACATGCAGCAGGCGCAGCTGTTAAGCTTTTGATGGGACTCATCGGCTGCTGCTGCTGTTGTTGCGCGAACTGGATGATCTGCACTTGATGAATCATCTGACAAAAGTTGGCGGACGAACCTTAAGTATCATCTTCACGACCACATTGCATGATTGATTGGAATGGGATCAGGTTGATCTATCGTCGTCGTCGTCGTTGTTGCCATGGCAAGTGAAAGTAGAAAGATTGCGGTAGGTTTGCGGGAAATGCCAGGACGTTCGGATCTGAGCTTTGCATCAAGGAGACTGCAAGTAGGAGCTTATTTAGGAGCTGCACCTGCATTGCTGCAGCAGCAGATGTACCGGAAATGGACTTCGCCCATGCTTGCCAACGAGTTTTCTTTGGAAACCTTGGCGGAGGCTACGTACGTGAAGCTGAGTCAGGAGTTGGCTGAGCAGGAGGCGCAGATTCTTAGCGTCTTTTCCACCTCTGCCAAAACCCGAGGCAGTTTCAAATCTGCAGCTGCTAGTACTCATTGGAGCAGCTGGCTCAAGAAGCCTGCTGCGACGACGTCGTGGAATGGACGCGACAAGCCGCCGGTGGACGTGATACAGAAACCAGCTGTGAAGAAGAAGTTCTCCTGGTTACCTGATGCCAACAAGAGATGGCCCCAAGGTTGGTGATGGTGATCACAGACCCAGCCGGCGCGGATTTCGATGATCACATATAGTCCCTCGTTTCAGAAGCCGGTTGTTTCTTATCAAACAAGTTTGCTTTCCAAAAGCTGGAACCAGATTTGGAACCAGCTGCAACTTGCGAGATTTCTCTAGGCTCAGCTACGTTCCT
Source organism: Sphagnum tenellum (assembly GCA_963921925.1). Lineage (NCBI taxonomy): Eukaryota > Viridiplantae > Streptophyta > Sphagnopsida > Sphagnales > Sphagnaceae > Sphagnum > Sphagnum tenellum. The sequence continues at coordinate 26,965,723 of OY998144.1, forward strand.
GTTCTGTGCAGATTGCATGCCGGGGATGACCTGCGCTCAGGCATCATTAACTTTCTGCTATATTCATGTTCTCTACTAGTCCAGCGCTCAGACGATAGTAAACAACAAACCTCTGGTTTTGACACATAGATATCGATACTAGAAATCCACGTTTCAGACAGTAGACTTCAGTGCATCGACAGTCGATGCTTTTCAAGGATACGCCCTGCAAGAGGGCAAGAATCTAGAGTGATGGGTGGTAGCAATGAGACTTTATGTTCTAGATTTAAACAGATCTAGAGGATCTTTGTTCGTTGACTAGAGGAAACTAACCAGATTTTCAGAAGCTGCAATCTCGTCGACATTCACGGAGATCTGGACGGGGATTTGGATGCGTGCAAGATCGACACCACAGATTTCAATCTTGGGGTTCAAGCTTCAGGGATTAGAATCGAAATCTGCTTGAAGCAAGCTTCATGTATGGAGATAGTAGAGATGTAATTTAGTACAATCTAGAATCAGCTGCAGCAGGATCTCAGCTCGACACACATAATTTAGAATTAAAAACAGTATTCTTCTTTAATTTCTTCTGATTCTTCTTCAAGTTTCTGCAGGCACTTGCAGGATGCTCCTGCATGAATCTTCTAGAATAGCAATAAGCAAGCAGATTTTGTAAGCATGTAAGGTGCTGCAAATTTCGATAATTAATTGCATCAATCAGAGATTTATATATTGTCATCATCTTCATTGAATCTTCTTCTTCCTCTTCATGTCAAGATCATCATTCCACTCCCCAGCAAACTAATTTCCTTCATGTTTCTTGCAAAGAGTTTGACTCCAAGCCTAGAACCCGTCACAATTAGACTCCTTGAAGAGTGAACTATTTAGGGGTTTTTTCTTTTTTTTTGTGATGTAGTCAAATTGGACAATAGTTCACAAGAAGATTTAGCCACATTTGGCTATAGTCTAAATGTTAAAGTGGAATTATTATTTTTACAATACTTTTTTATTTTGGCTACATGCTAGAATCTATTGTAAATATATATGGCGATTTGTTTTCTGGAAAAATGTGACCTATTAAGGTCATTTTTTCACAAAAATCCTTAGTATTTGTTGATTTCATACTCTTCATGATGTCGAAAAACAAATGCAAAAATTAGCCCAAAATAAAAACACGGCTGTGAACCAAGTGCAACCCACTCTACTGGCCAGACCATGGGAATGTTTCCATGTAGTGGAGTCTCCCACTTTGCCCATTATCCAACCATAATTAATTTGGACAAATGATGGCAAAAGGGTTTCTATGTGCACCCATTATTTCCCAACTCCCTATGAAAATACTCATATTTAGGGCCCACTTGACTCAACACCCACCAATCTACCAAGTGGGAAAAACTTGTTTTGAGTTTTGTTCATGAACAAAAACAACCCTCCCTCATAGGCCATCGAAATATTATTTTTGGCCCGATCTACCTCTCATTCCCTTACCTTACTTTCATAGCTCAAGCTTTGAGCCACCATCACTTCAACTCGTACATCATTCAGGTCCTTGCAATTGAGGACAACATTCCCATTGCAAAAGAAAAGAAACAACTTCTTCTTCCCCTTTCCTGTTCTTTTATTTTATTTTATTTTTTTATCATTTCTGAGAAAAGAAAAATACAAGAACAAACTTCTTCTTCTCATTTACCTTTTTTTTTATATTATAAATTTTGGTTTGTGAAAAAGAAGAGGCAACTAAAGAAGAATGAAAATCTTTTTTTTTAAAATTTTAAAAGAAATTTGATGAAGTAATTTTCACAATAGAAAAAGAAAAAGTATTTTTTTCTCTTTTTCTCTTTTTTTAAATTTTATTATTTTCTTTCCATTATTACAAATCATGACATTTTAGAAGGTTCAACTTGATAATAGCATCATTTTGATTAGAAGTGATGTCCATTTCAAGTAGTGGGTTTGGACATGAAAAACATTTGTTATTTCCGAGATTTAACTAGATATTTGATTTATTAGAACATTTGATTAAAATGACATTTTTGACTAGGTATCGATTGAACATCTAGTTTAAAAGAACAAATAAAAAAATAGTCTATTAGAATGACTATGCTTTATTCAAATTGAACATACTAATTTGACATTATTTGCATAGACCTAAATGAAGACTACATACATACCTTAAACACCTAATTACCTAACCTATTATAACTAGCCTACTAACCAAGGTTACCTACGTAGCATAATTCACAATTTATTAAAAAATTCTAAGTACCTATTACCTACTTGACTTCATAAGTTAAGCTAGGTAGCCAAGCTAAGCAAGAGAAAATTAATAATTAAAAAAATTAATAATTAAAAAATCAGTTTATAATAAAAATAAAATAAAATAATGTAAACATTTTGCTTAAGGCATTCAAACCCTTGCATGAAATACCTACATGCAAAATACATCTAAAATTTAATAATTTTTTAAAATAGCTTTAACTAGGGGCACCCACTAAATAGTGGCAAATCCACTAGAATGGTGGGTTAATGTTTCTATTATTTACATAAACACCCCATCTATTTAAATGGCAATAGTTCAAATAATAAGTGGGAGATCATGGAAACATACCTTAAATCTTCACTAGAAGGCATTTTGTTAAGGTAAAGGAACCATAGCATTACAAAATAAAGGACTCACACAAGCTAAGAATCAAGTGTGGATCCCATATTTTGGTAATTCCACAATTCATAAGACTTGAGGTAAAAACTAGCTAGAAAGAATATTTATGTTTTACTCCAACAAATCATAAATTATTTGACCAGAAATTTTGATCAAATAACATCAAAAAGTGATATTTTACCAACCTCAGATACCAACAAGTCATTTTAAACATGTCAAGAAAAAACCCAATTAAAAAACCTCAACCAAAAAGACCTAGTCAAAATATTATATATTTTTAATAAGTATATTTTCCCTTTGAAAGTAATTTCTACATTTGTATAATAATTTATTAGATTTCCTTACTAATTATTACAGTAATTAAATATAATATAATAAAATAATAAATATATATTAGTCGATTATAATTATTGACTAATTATTAATTATTAATTTGAAAGAAAAAAACTTTAAAACAACATATTGATATTCTAGAAATTATTATAATGTTGTTATACTTCATAATTGATTACTTGTAATCATAATAATAATATAATTTGTAGCTAGCCTAGGTTAGATTATTTTAATTATTATATGCATTATTATGTCACTTGTTATAGCTAGTACGATTCATTATAATTTTTTTAATATTTTCAATAAGTAAAAAATTAATTCTTAATAAGTACATTAGTTTTTTGAAAAAAGTTTAATAATAATTTAATGATTTATTAGATTTGTTTAATAAAATTTTCAGTGTTTTTTAAAGTAATTACATAGATATTAAAGTACAATCAAAATATTATTGGAAATATTAACTAACGTAGGTTAATTATGTTTTATTCATATTTTTATTATTATGTCAATTTTTATAGCTCTTGTAAACTATGAATATCTAATAATAATAACTTCAATAGGCATGATGGTTTTAATTTTAGTAATTATATTATTATTTTTCCTATCATACTAATATCATCATTATGTAATAAAATAATATTAATTTAAAATTTTAGTCAAAGATAATATTGATAATTAGTTTTTTATTATCTGTGATTAATAGAAATATATAATAATAAATATCATTTATAATAATTTTAAGAAGTATAATAAAATAGTTTGGATAAACTTGTACTATGGTGCAAAAATTGTTACTTTGATTTCAAAAGTGAGTCACCATACCTTGCATTCATCCTATGGTTTGTTTAAATGCAAAATTTTGCATTGTAAAAAACCACTTACTATAAAATCTGATGGATAGATCAAACTGATTATTTAATTGGTTTGTTAGCTTGTTTTTCATGAAATTAATAATCCTAAAAGTCCATACATTTTTGACAAAACTAAGGACTTGAACAACAACAATTTGAACCAATTTTGCAAATTCAAAGAGCTTATGGTTAGGGATATTAGATGTAGAAATTTTGTGCCAAAGCTTATTGATTGTGTTTGTCATTATCCATTTGCAAAATTGGTTCAAATTGATGAACCAATGTATCTCGAATAAATATTTTTGCAAATCAAAGTTTAAGTTGACATCAAAGCAAACATGAATTTACCACTATCACCCACCTTGTGAGGGCACCAAAAGTTTGTTTTAACACACTCAAGTGAGTGTGAAAACTTTCTTATGCTTTTGTTGAATTCTTAACTTAGAATTGCAAATAAATGACACCCAAGATTGTCATAATAACATGATGTGGGAAATGGTATTCAAGTTCAATGACAAAACTACGAACGACCACCTCACATTCCTTTTTCACCTCGATGATAGCTTAGTTGAATGTAACATTGGTGACATGTAACAAATTTCTAACACCATCAACAATAAATTGGTAAATAAGGTAACTTAAACCTAGACCTACTTAATAAACTAAGATACCTACCTAGTATGCCTAAGCTTAATTTATTAATTGTAGGTTAGTAGGTACCTACATAGTTTATTGAATAGCATAGGCATAGGTAGGTATACATATAGACCTAACATGTACTTATGAAGCTTAATAGACTATAACCTACATGTTACCTAAGTACATGCATTTATTAATAGGTACCTCCTACCTATTTAGGCTAACCTATTTATAATTTACTTATTTATGTAAGAAATGTAAAAAGATTCAAATTCATTTAGTGCAATATGTTGAAATTTTTTTCATGAAAGTTGATTATAATATGTTGGTTCAAAATCATATTCATTACAATATGTTGTTCAAGAAATCACCTTATGGGGTGATGGTGTAATGGTTAAGGACTTAATTCCTCAATGTGGAGGCAAGGAATTCAAGTCCCCACATTTGCAACTTAGGCTACCTTGGCTATTTAGGTGAGTTACTTAGGTAGCCTAGGTTGCAAAGCCTACTAGACCACCTAACCTGGGTTATTTGACCTAACCCAAAGGGCTTGGCCTAGCTTAAGTGGCTTGGTCTAGCCTAGGTGGTTAAGCTAAGTGGTTTAGTCTAGGCCTAGGACATAGGGTTGGTAAATGAATGAATAAATAATTTTTGACATTGATTATTAGGTTTATTAATTCGGTAGGGTAATTAATTAATTGATATATTCATATTAATTTTAAATAAAATCATTTAAATAATATATAGTTTTGCTTGTTGCCCAAATTATATTATTGTCACAATGGTTCAATAAAAAAAACTTGGTAAAAAAAACCCAATCAAAATGGTTGGGTCCAAATTGATTTGTCCACAATGGCATTTTGGTCAAATTGGACATGGGGGCAAAAAAATCATAGGGGGTTTTTTTACTAAAATTCTAGGTCAAAAATCCCAAGATTTCTTGTAATGCTTCTTCCATGCTTGTACATACAAGTGAATGGATATTCATTAGATGTTTTCAATTGTCATGAATTCATCCAGACTAATTGCTATGAAGGTAACAAGTTAACAAATGTGATTTTTGTAACATCCAGTATAACACAATAAGCATGACCTTTGCCATGTTCCAACCAAAGTTATCACACCAATTTTTTTGGGAGAGGTTTTTCACCTTCAAGAATTGTAACAAGGGCTTTATATTTTTGTGATTAATCATGGGGCATGCATGAATAAAATGGACATCCCATGAGTAATTAATCCATGAGTTCACAACAAATTGAACATATTTACATATCTATTCAATGGGGATATCAACCAAAAGCTTGTCAAGAACAAAAAGCCAATCATGAGCAATGTATGCCCCCTCATTTTTAGCATGCATGAAATCCCTGTACACTAAAAGACAATTATTGTTTGCAACCAATGTTTAGAACTTAAAAATGTGATTTGTAGTTTCTTTTCAAATAAAAACAACATTTTTTAGTTGCAAAAATTGGTTATAAATGACAATTTTTCTTCTAATGTGTAATTGTAAGAATCTATTTCAACTCCAAAGATTGAGACCTTGCATTTTCAACTACCAACATGTTTAAGCAAATTGTTCATTGGAACCAAGAGCTTTTCTTTCACATGGTGCAAATCGTACACCAAACCTATTGCAATAAACCTTTGTGATTGATGACACTTTAAATCTTGGCAAGCACGCAATCCAACCATCTTGAAACTTTCTTATTTATAAAGTTTCCTCTTTTGAAAAGATTTCATTGTTGGATCATTTTAATGTGTGGGCTATCATCAAACAAAATGACAAAAGGTGGTGACTATGAGGAAGATGATGGACTAACCTCACTTGAATGGGGCAAGGAGAGAGAGAAAAAAAGTTTGAATTAAATTTTTTTCACATTTGGAAAGGGTTCATGCATGATGTAAGTAGTTATTAGTGTGGATTTGGATTCTAGACTTTGGATTGTAATAGATAGGGAAACAAAATGAAAATGAAAAATTGAGGGAAAAAAAAAGTTGAAAATGAAAACCCTACATCTAAATTGTCAACCTTAAATCTATTGCACAAAGCTTGCACTCAAAAATTCAATTCAAGAGAAGGATGTGGAAATTGGAAGTTTTTAATTAAAGTTTAGGGCCCATGTGTGTTGAAACTTGTGAACCCAGTCCCTAGAAGTTAAAATTTAAAAACTTCAAACTTTGGCTTTTGAAACTCATCATTGAATTTCCTCATGCTTGATGCTTGAACGAACACTTCACACCACGATGTTCAGCAAAACTTTTGGAATATAAATATTAAAAGCCAAGATGAAAATTCATGTTTCTTCACTCCCCATTTTTGAATTTTCTCAACATGTACAGAGGTGCTTGAGTTTTGACTAATCTCAATTAATTGAAAAATATTGAAACAAAACAAACTGCACTTGAACTACAAATTTTTGAACTTGAACTTTTAAGATTTGAATTGAAAATTGTAAAATACATGTGAAAAAGGACTCTAGAGTTGGAGCGGTAATTCCAAGTATTTTCATCAACAATCTAGTTGCTTGCAATTTCCAATCAATATCCATCTTGTCCATTATATCTCCCCACATTTCCAACTTGCCTTTTGCCCCCCAAGTTCCAAGTTCCAATCTTAAACCATAAGCTTTTAAAATTGATTCAAGTACCAAATTCCAAAAACAATGTCACAATTTGTAAACACAAATAACAATTTTGATTTTGATTTCACAATTAGCCGCGCCAATAGTCAAACTATTAAAATTATTTGAAATCTCCACGCAAAACAAACTATTGCATATAAAATCCATATGCACATAAAAGTGCTAATAAATTTTTGGTATGTTCTAATCCTTGAGTGTTGGCTAATTGTTTTCAAACCAAGGTGTGATGGTGAAGAGCTCCTTAATGATGGTGGCTCTCTTGGTGAAATGGTGAAAGGGGGACTTGCAATGGGTAGGTTTAGGGTTTCAAAAAAGTGACAATGTTGCCATTTGTTTAGGCAAATTAAAGAAAATTAAGACCTTGACTTTACAATGAAAATGTCATGTCATGATTTTCTATTTGCCTTTTGGTGATTTTTTGCCCACAAAAATTGGTTGTGTGGTTTAACCTTTAGTTTTTGAAAACAAACTTTGATGGAACTTTTTAATGAGGATAAATGTTAGTTTCGTTTTAACATTCCAACTCTTTAAACTTTTATTTTCCTAGTTTGGGTAATTATATATATTTATATATAACATGTTCTGCATGATGTGGTGGCTAGAGAAATTTTGATCTTACTTACAACACTTAAATAATGTGATAAAAGTTTATTTATTTCCAATGGAATTTGAATATTTCCATTACCTTGACAATTTTCAACAATAGAACCAAGTTTAACAACAATGAATTGTGTTGATTAATTCATCCCAACACAATATCATATGCATTTTTCTTTTACTATCCACACAATTGTTCATCATTGGTACTGTGCAACATCGTGAAAACCTAAATATAAAAACATATATACAAATTTTTTAAACTAATGCACCCAACTATGTGATCCTAATAATAAACAAAATAGCTCATCATGTAATAAATTTTCCTTGCATGGGAGGTTCAATTTTCTTAAAAATAAATCTTTTACTAATTTGAAACTTCTCATCTAGATGAATGCACTTCTATGGAAAATGCCCATGGATTGTATACACACATTGTACCTCAAATGCCACTCAAACATTAGGTCAAGTCAAGCCAAAATTTTATGCCCAAAGTTTACACCAATCAATGCATAGTCTTTTTTTTATGCGTTAAGCCAATAAATAAATAAATCCCTAACTTATGACTAATAGGTACATGTATGAAATCTAAAGTTAAATAGAGCTCCCAAGCCTTGCAAGCCAAAAAATCATAATATTTTATTTGGTTTGCAGCATTCAAATGCCGAATATTAATTAGTTTATTTTTCAAAATCAAGCTCAAAATTATATGTAGTGGGTAATTTATGAAGCTTTTGACTTAATATTATGACAAATTGAAAATATTCAATCGATTGATCATTGCACTTAATGTGCATGAAAAAATCTCATACAAAAATAAATATAGCTCGATTGCTTTTTCCCCCATCCCAATTCTTGATTGCAAGCACCCAAAACTCCACTTCATCCAATAATAAGTTAGTGAAGCATAATAAACATTTAGAGCTATGACAAAAGTTGGGTAAATCATAGACTAGCAATTAAAAGAGTGAGTAATAAAAAAAAAGGAAAAAAAAAGGTAAATTAGTTCCTTAAATACAACCTACTTTGAGCAACCATCTCAAATTCTCAAAATTAAAAATAAGGAGATAATTTTTGTTAATAACTTTAGAAGTTGTGGGGCAATTGAATTCCTTTGAAAATTCAGTATTTTGAAAAAAAAATTTAAATTTAAACCGCCAAAGCTGAATAGGAGGCACAATATATATTGACCTAAATTGTGGAGACATTTCTTGCTCAATTGCAGATACTAAGAGAAATTGGTTGCTGAATTTTGGAGAGATTAATTGCATGGACATGCATGAATGATTTAAATGGGATTGAGGACGTCGGGAAGTTTGCACATTCTTGTGTTGTTGTTGTTGTTGTTGTTGTTTTTGATTTTGACAAAGTATGAATCGTCATCAGCCGTCGACGCAGGAGGGAGAAGAAGAAGAAGAGCCAGAGCAAGAGGAGAAGCAAGACTTGAAAGATCTTGTAAAGAAACGTGATTTGGAGCTCTCTTCGTCATCGGACTCAAGTCGGATTTTTAGGGTTCAAAGCCGGCATCGAGCCTGTGATGTCATGGTTCATGCCTTGGAGAATGAACACATCCGGTGAGTCAAGTCACACTTCCTCTCACCACCCAATTCCTTTGATTGGATTTTTTTGGCAGCAAAATCAATTTTTGCTGCTATGCTCATCTCCCCCAACCCCCCCCACTCCCCAGACCCTTAGCAAACTCTTAGCGTTGTGGTTGAATTGAACTTAGTGGTGATGGTTTCCTTTTTAGGATTGTGGAATTCTTTTTGTGAGCCAAAGAAGCAGAGAGCAATGTCGGAACTGCAAATCTTCTTATGCAATTGGGTCTGAGATTATCATGTTTTTTCTCCAATTTATTTATGACAGATTCTGATATCTGGTCTTGCCTTTGCAGATTTGATCAAAATTTTCTCACTGCAAACAAAATTGCTTGCCCATTGAGGATTTGGTTTCTGCAACCAGACTAGTGCTTTTTCAAGGTGGACATAATTTTAAAATCTACAACAATGGGCTTGAAGTTGCAGGTTCATCTTTGGAATACCTGGAGAGGAGAATTTAGCATTACTGGATTCGCTGCGAGGGTCGAGCATAAGGATGGTGATCACTCGGCATGAGCAGGCAGCAGGTTTCATGGCAGCAACGATGGGTCGTCTTACTGGGAAGGCTGGCCTGTGCTTCTCGACGCTTGGTCCTGGTGCTCTGAATTTGGCCACTGCTGCTGCGTATGCACAATTGGCTGGCTTTCCCATGGTGACCATCTGTAACCTCTCTCTAGTGCTCTTCAAGCATATTCTTCACAGAGAGCTGCAGACATTGATCATTCTGATTCTATCCAGCAAATTTGCATTTAGCTGAATTGCATATGACGAGCTGAGGGCACGAGTGAGTGACGCCCCCTAGGATGACTTGGATGTGGGATTGGGTGGCCTCGGAATATAGCTGATGATCACGGGTCAGAAACCTATCCGAACAAGTAAGCAAGGTTCCTTTCAGATTATTGATGTTGTGGATGCGATGCGACCAATCACCAAGGTATTGTAGCTCAATGTTCCCTTACACAGCAATCGGGCAGGGCTTAAATGCACACATAAAATGAAAACATCAGATGCACAAACATATTCTATGCCCCCCCCGCCCTCAAATCCAACAGTGGAACTCTGTCTCACTCTATAATAATTAATTATGTGAGAGAAATAAAGTTTGAGTTTCTGGATAATTGTGAGATATGTGGATTGGGGTTTTTTGGTTGGGACATTTTGGGTGGCAGTTCACAAAACAAATTGCAGATGGAGATCTGGTGCCATCAATGGTGAGGGAGGCAATTCGTGTGGCAGAGGAAGAACGGCCAGGGGCTGTGCATCTGGAGCTGCCTGAAGACATAGCCAGTACAATGACTGATGCACAGGCTTTTCCAGTGTATCCAGTCAGAAGACCAATTGCAGAAGGGAAGGCCGTAGCCACGGCCGTCAATTTGATTCATGCTTCATCCCATCCTCTTCTGCTCATAGGTGCTGGAGCAAATCGCCAACAAACACAGAAGATGTGAGTTGTGGTTAGTCCTCACCTGCCTTGTTGTTTGCATGCCAGTCGTTTCCACATCTTTCAGTGCAATTATTCCATGGTTCTGTGACCGAGACTTCATGAAACTTTGGTACACCTGGGATTGAAATAGTTTAACATCTTTATTGTTCTTCCTCACATTTCCAGCCATTCCTGAATGTCAGGCTCCTGGAGTTTGTTGACCAACTTCAGATTCCTTTCGTCACAACCCAAATGGGCAAAGGTGTTATCAATGGTATACCTCAGGTTTTCACTTATTTTCTCTTTGTCCAATATTATTCTACTGAACAGCTCTTTTATGTTCACCAAATTGTCCATAAAAGCTAAGTATCTGATGATAATGATGTTAACAATTTTTTTTGCAGAGGCCCATCCACTTTATCTAGGTTGCTGTGCTTTGTCAGCCAAGGACTATGTGCATGTATGCATTGAGAAAGCAGATCTAATTATCAATATTGGGCATGATGTTGTTGAGAAACCTCCCTTTTTCATGCAGTACGTAACCAGATTGGCAAAAATAATTTTATGGCTTTCAAAGAAGCTTTTGTAACTGGTGAAATGTATTGTGACATCCTTCTTGATACCCACTTGAGCCATTTGTGATTGTAGGGGAGAAGGGGTTCTGTTGACTTCTTTCCTTCTCTCTTCTTACAGAACTATCAAGTCCCTGGGATGTGAAACAGAAGCCAGGGTTGATGTCCATTCCCATAGAGGCATCAAATAGATTAGATACTATCTCTGTCATTCAGTTCATTTGGAATCTAGTTATGTACAATAGAAGCTGCAGATCTGTAATCACCCACCAATTCATTTTAGTAATGGGTGCAGTCGATCCTTCTTTGCAGGCATGGAAAAGCTCCAATGGTTATCCATGTGAACTTCTACACTGCAAAGGTGGACAACATCTACTTCCCTCAGGTAGATAGCATTTTTTGTACCTTTCTCCCTGTCTGCATATCATTCTATGCAGGCTGCAAGAATTTCAACAATTGACTATGTGAATTAATAGTGTACAAGCAGGAAGTGGAACCTTGAATTGCCAAAGGAGTCCTTAACGAGTAGGCTGATTTTCAGTCAAATCACACTACACTTGAGAGAAATATTCAGCAACACTGGACAGGATAATATAAGCAAATTTGGCGGTCATGCAGCTTGAAGTTGTGGGAGATATAGCAAATGCAGTTTGGCAATTGAAGAATGCTCTGCAGCAGCAACAGCATTGGAACTATTCCTTCATGATGCAGGTATGGAATACTGAGCTTCATGACTGTGTGCAGCTATCTCAAGAGAAGGAACATCTGTGGTTGTTAGCCTCTGGCACTGGTACAATGAAGCTATGCAATTGTTGGAACTTTGAGGTGCTATCAACTGAATTATTTCAAAAGTTCCTGGAAGTTTAGTACTCGATGGGACCTAAGAATATGACAGTCTTGAAACGGCAGGTGAAAGCAGATCTTGAGGAGCACATAGGCAAGGGTGCCAATGACACTCGTTTCCCGTTGACACCCCAGCGTGTAGTGTCTGATCTCCGGTATGGATCATTTTCCATGAGTCTTGGAACACTACATGAAACTTGGAATCTAATGCTTAAAATCAGATCAGCATCAGTAGTGATGGAAGCAAGCTGGTTGCACAGTGTTGTCTTCCAATCTTCTGTAAGCTGAGGATGAAGAATATTGGGCCTGAGTGGTTTCTGATCAACTTTTTCCTGCAAAAATCACTCTAGGAAACTTTGCCTCATGTGCAGGAAAGTGATGCCAGCTGATGGGATTGTTTGCTTAGATAATGGTAAGTGTGGGTCAACATAGTTGATCCACTTTTGGCTGATAACTCTCCATTTCCATGTCTGTCCTTTTTTTTTGCTGCAACTTTCTTTTCAAGTACAAAGATTTTCCCATTGTGAGTCGTCATGAGAAGTGGATTACCCTCTAATCAAGTTTGTTTCTTTTTGTGTTTGCAGGAATGTTCAAGGTTTGGTTTGCAAGATGCTACAAGGTTTGTTCTCTAATATGTGCTCTAGGGAAGAGGTTCGAAGAGGTTCTCAATCACACTTGCATTGAAGAGCTTGGCATCAAGCATTTTTTCAGTTGTTTTCTTGTGGTCTTCTTAGTCAAAGGTTCTGATAAGGATTGCTGGGTGCACCAGAAAAGGAAAAAATTGGAAGGCGCTGATGGGATGGTATGTAGGGAGTGTATGCAGGCATATGAGCCCAACACATTGCTCCTTGACAATTCTTTAGCAACTATGGGAGCAGGACTACCATCGGCGGCAGCAGCCTGTCTTCTTCATCCAGAGAAGAAGGTTGTGGCTGTTTGTGGTGATGGAGGCTTCATGTTAAATTCTCAGGCAGGATTCCACTCTTTCTTCCCATTGGTTCCTCAAGTTAAGACGTGGGCCTTGGAAATATTTATAGCTTACATAATTCTCTACTTTCCCCTTTGTCCCATTGCTGAACTTTTGGAGTGAGAATGAGCTGTAGACCTGTTGCAAAAGTCTGAAAGATCAGGCAGAAAAGAGGAATTTTGCTAGGAGCCAGCAGGGGCATTGCAATGTGTAACAGAGAAGTTTATTGAGCATTTTGATGGTTTTTGCAGGAGATGGAGACAGCAGTGCGTTTAGATATCAACTTGACCATTGTTGTTCTGAATGACAATGGCTTTGGGATGATTAAGTGGAAGCAAACTGCTGCTGGATATTCCATGTTGGTCCCCTTGCACTCTCTGTTTTTGGTATCTACTGTTTTTTTCAACACCATGCTGATAATGACAGAGTGATTCTGGAGGTCCTCATCTCCAATACAAAACAAAGAATGGTCAGCCTGCAGCAGTCCCCAAAGGAAATGCAAATGTGTTTTGTAGTGTCACTGAAGTAGGACATTTGTGAAGATGTTTGAGGCACATTACAGGTTCCAAGAAGGCTGTGTGCATCTAACTCTAAATGGTGAAGAATCCTCTGAGCAATCCTCTTGAGAATCTGAATCTGGGTCATGTTTTTCCAACTCATGTTTTGCAGGTTTGGTTTAGACTTGAAGAACCCCAATTTTGTGGCGTATGCAAACAGGTGAAGCCAAGCTTCATGCATAGGATTCTGAGCTTTGAGAACAGTCACAAGGAAAATTTACTTATGTGGGGTCTTTTTGTTAGTCTGCAGTTATGGTGCCAAAGGCTACTGTGTCAGAAGTGCCAATGAGTTGTCTTGGATGCTTCATGATTGTATCTTTGGTTCAACATCAGGTGTGAAACTTATTGAGGTACTTGACTGCTTAATCCTCCTGACCTTGTCTTCTTGCACCATCCCCATGACCCTGAGACACAGAAGCAGTAGAGACCACATTCCTGATTATAGGAGAAAACAGATAGTTAAATGTCACTGGATGAAACATGAGTGTGTGCCTTGTCACAGGTGCCACTGGATTACACATGGGCCAACCAGATTCTTGACCATGAGCTACCGGGCCTCATCAAGAAGCGACAATCGATGTCTGATGCTGAATCAGTGAGTAGGAGGAGAACCTCATTTCATGGTTCATTACTAAGTACTATGATGATTGGCTGCAGAAAAATCAGATTCAACCCATTATGATTCAAATGCTAATGGAAATACTACCAGACCCATGATGCGGTTTTGTTTTACGATAAGTTGTAGATGAAGAGGAGTGCAGGTCAAGCAAATATGAAGGGATTTGTTCTGGTTCTGAACAGAGAATTTCACCAGCATTATTCATGGCGGTGAACAGCTCAACAACCATGTCCAACAGTTTGCTGCAACCCATGTCAATTCCAACCATGATCAGTGAGGCATGACCCCATTTTGATTTTGAGCTCTGATCTATCAATGTGCTCTAGTTCATAGAGACATATATTTGTTGTGCATTTGAAATTGTGTCACTGATTGTCTCATTTAGAGAGCTATCAGAAAAGAGAATCAGCTTGTTAGGAAACATGGTGAAAGGGTCTCTGTATGGGGAAACAGAAAGCATGTGGGTCTTCTGAGGAGGAGGCTGTTTCAATGGAAAACAGAGCAGCAGAGATGAAGGAGGAAGATTTGGCTTCAACTGCAGTTTGTGAACCCCTATGGTCAAGGATTGCATGCACAACAGATGCAGCAGTTGGTGTGAGCTATGTCAGCAGTCCCATGTGTCCATCAGACAGGCCTGATTGTGTCTGTTTGACCAATGTTCATCTGGAATGCTCTGAATGTGGAAGAAGCTACCCTATGTAGCTTTGCTTGCTTGGGGGCTAAAGATTGCTTCAGTAGTGTGTACTCTCTTCTAATGTGGAGGCGGACACACAGATGCTGCTGCTAAATCCTTTTAGTTGCTAACCTCCATGTGGAATGCAAGATCTTCTATCAATCTGAGCTTTGCCATAATCAGGAATGGCAAACTGTAATGAACTGTACACAGTTTTGTGAAACATGAGCATTTATTTCATCAGTTCGAACGCTCAGAACTTTGTTCGGGATTGAAATGGTGTTGTTTCTGACAAGTTTTGATCTTTCTTGCACTCTCTTGTTATTGATTGTTTTCCACAAGTACAAGACCCCCATACTTCAGTGCAAGAATGCTGCTGTTCAAAGATTGCAAGGATGTGGTTGAAGGTTGAAAAGCAGGTGGATTTGTTTTCCTCCTTTCATGCAAATCTAGATGTTCAACTGACTGCATGAATTTGTTGAATTTTAGTGGTGCCATTCAATGCACAGGATGAGGCAGTGGTGATGCTTTTGTGATGGAACCAATATGTCACTACCCCTGGGACAGATGGCATTGTCGAGATACCTCTCAGCAACATGTTTGTTTTGCTCTGAACCAACTGTATGGAAATTTCTCATTTCCAGATTGACTAGCTGCAGTGCCGATGATACTCTTGTCTGATCATTATACCTGTATAGATCTAGTTGAGAAGAACTCGAGTTTTCAGTACCTTCTTGCATGTGATTGGAAGTGGGTGATTACTGTGTGCTGGGGATGGTGAGTGTGGATATGAGCAGTAACAGGCTCACAACAACCGTGTCAGTTCAAGACATGGAAACTATGGAGGTGTAGGATTGTAGGACATGCTGGGATGCAGGCCATGAGATTCTCGTGCACAGCAACACACATTCCACCAGGTACTAAATGCTTCAACTAGCAACCAATGCTTGTAATCAACAACGGATTCCAATAAGTTCTCAAAGGATACTGTGTTTGTAGTAGGACTCCATAGATTTTCAAATGAGTTTTTGCAAATCAGGAGATGAATATAGAGTGGATTGGGTGTTACATATTGCATGTGGTTAAGAAATTCAATTCCAATACATTATCTCAGTGCATCACAATCAACATAGCATGATTAGGGTTCAATCCTTTCATGTGGGAGCTTCATGATATTTTGCATGAATTGAGGATCCCACGGAATGCAACATTATCAGGGTGTAGTAAGTTGTTGCTGATGGACAACTGTTGATGGGCAGAAATAAGATTGCAACATCAATGGACCAGCCTGGCCAGTTTTTCATGATCCTTCTGAATCTCATGAATGCAAAGAACACACTCAAAGTGAGTGTGTACAGGGCCTACACCCTCTTTTTGCACCACCCTTGCTCGCCTCTGACAGCAAGGTATGGAGTCTCATGCCTCTCCTTCATTCTCATTGCTTATTAATATCTCCCCAGTGTCATGACTGTCAGAACCCTGTTGTATGAGGGGTTCAATAGAACTTACCAGAGTCTTCCTAGTCTTGCTCATAGTTGGGTTTAAATGATTGCAAATCTTGTCAATGAGGGAGTGATGATGCCTTTGATGCAGACTCTGTCAACATCTCCTAAAAATTCCCTTGAATCAAGAAGCAAGTTGTTTAGCATTTGTACAGCAAAACAACTTCAGAACCAAGGAAGGACAAAAGCAAATATCTCTCATAAGAATCAAGAAATCTCCATTCTCACAATTCAGAAGAAAGCAAAGCAAGATTAACACTTCTTCAACAAGCCATGGAAAGACACGGAAAGATAAAACAGAGAACAAAGGATCAAGAAACAAAAACCAAAAAAAACCAAAAAACACAAAAGCGGCATGGACAACAGTGCCAGTCTCACACCCGTTCAGGCTCCATTAACAGTAGTATGTAGGATAGTGTATTCTCTACCACAACTTCCCCACTGACTTCATCAGCTCCCTACAGTGGGTAAAGGCCAGTGAAAACACCAACCTGCATATGAAGTTTCTGCTGAAATTTGGAAGCAATAAGAACACTAGGCCATGCTACTGGCTAGCAACAAACAACACCAGGAGATAACAAAAAGGTAGAAAGATACAACGGGATAGACAAAATGCACAGAGAAGGATAGCTGGGAAGAAGAAAGACAAAGAGGTCTTACAAGGAATTCTCCACTTCCAAGACTCTATAAGATTCTATACAGAACCAATTGGAAAACTCCAAATTCTGCTGAAATTCCAAAATGACTTTTTCATTATCGAGCAACCCTCTAGTCCTCTTTTAACAGAATCTTTAGAGCATGGCTTTCATTCTTCAGAAGGACAATATTAATGACATTGATAATCGAGAAGCAAACGACTTTTTACATTTACATAGCCTCAAAAACATGTAAAATTGCCTATTGATAAAACCCCTGACTTAGCAATAATTGAGATATTGGAATGAACATGAGACATATGAATAATCTCAGATGATAACGTAACATGATAACTTATTTGTTCAACATTGATGTGAGCTCCATTGCTCACACTTTAGTCCAGGAGGATTCTATCCTATGAACATTTCATTGGTTGTATGGATGCACAACACAGTTCAAGTCAATACTCTGGTTGAGAATGTTTGTCAAAGATATCACAAGATGTATCTTGAGGACTTTTGTTTCACAGCTAGATCCATGAAATTCCAGGAGATGGTTTTGGGTATATGCCACCACCAAAAGGCGGAAAGGAAAAACTATAGTTGTAGGTGAGGCCAAGAGGGAAAACTCAAACCTGATTACATCAAAACCAAGTGATACTCACTTCTTTCTGGATCCTTCAAAGGAAACTTGGTAACACTGCTGCTTTGGCCCTGCAACATAACAATTCTCAACCACCACACTCTTCTGCGAAGAGATGTATGTGCAATCTATAAGGTACATAGACTTTTCCTATCGCTAGCATTCATAATTGATCTATTCTCTTGCTCTTTGGGTCATTCCTCTATGTAAAGAGTACTTGCTGCAGCAGGTATTCCAGAGTCTCCATTGCACTATCATTTTCTGCAGTACCCTAGATGGAATGCCTGGAATACCACTCACTCACCCACAAGTAGGGAAGAAAAGACTTAACTCCTCTCCCATTTACAGGACACTACTACTAATACTACTACTATTACCATTCCATTATGTATCGAATCCAAACTGTGCAAGTAATTTGGAGAAATATTCTCCTGTGTAGAATCCTGCCACAGCTGCCACCACTCCTGTCATGATGAGGGCCGAGAGTGTTGCAAAATACGATCGCTGAGTTACCTTTGCATAAACTTTTGCACATCCAAGCAAAATGACTGATACCACAGACACAACTACAGTGGCAAGCATTTTGTAGTCGTGGTTGTTGCTCTGGCGGAATGAGAACCCAAACGTCAATGTTGGAAGTGAACCAAAGACCAAAAATGAGAGAAAAGCTAGACAGCCATTCAACAAGAAGCTCTGTCCTACTGTCTCTGTGAATTGTCTCGGGCTTTCTTTGTGAAGCTCAATAACCTGTAATACACAGATAAATACACCACTCAAAAAAATCAGAAATAATACACCAAACAAACAAAACTATGAAAAATTTCTTTCAGTCATCTGTAAATTCTTTTTTTGGTGCAGTAAGAAAATTAACATCTTTCAAGAATTTTAAGCTCTATAAAAATGTATACATTAAAAATCCATTACTTATGTCAGTATGTTTTGAGCAGTTTGAAAAAACACCCACATTATCTCTCTCAAAGATTTTATTTCTGAAAGATTATGTCACCAATTTTTCTACCTATTTTTCTGACTGTTCATTAGGTATTGATCAAGTCATTCTCTCACAAACATATGAAACAATAACTTGCTATACAAAGAGAAAAACCAAACTTTGCAAAACACCCACAAAGTGAAAAAATTGCTGCTTACTTTGTGAAAGAAGGAAATAGATCCAAATATCAAATTTGCAAGCCCCATTGCAAGAACAGTTCCTGTATCAGAAAAAACCAACAAATCAGAAGAAGACCTATTTAGCTCTGCTCACATAAGACAATAAATAAGCTTCTGCACTCATATTCGCTAATTAGATGTAATCAACTACCATTGGCAGCTTGATTTCCCAAAAGATTAAAAAAAACTCCCTCTTTAATTTATGCTTCTAAAATGAATGGAAAATATATACTACCTCTTCATCATTCTAAAATCAATAAAAACATGTGTTTTACCTCTTAATGGTGGTTCTAAAAAATCAACCTAAACCATCAATTAAAATTCAATTAAATATTGTAGCAAGAAACACTCCCTCCAAAACCTTTTCCTCATACAGAGTTTCTCTTCTAGAATAAAAGAAACATGCAGTAACAATTTTGAGATAAGAATTGAAAACTTTTGCATACGAGTTTTAGCATCGCCACCAGCAGCTGAAGCAACAACGCCAAGACTTATAAGGGACACATCTAGCCCACCGTAAACCACACTCTTCAAATACTCTTGAACCTTGGAAACCGTTGCAGCTGTTACTGCTTCGGGCATAGGTGGGGCATCATGAATTTGAATCACCGTTGTAGTCACCGATGTTGTCTCATACACTTCAGGGATACTAGCACTTATGTCTGTTGTTGGTGAATCTGTGTTTGCAGTATCTGGATTCTCTTTAAGCAGACCTTCCAGAAGCCCATCTTTGGAAGACAGGGTGGATCCAGCAGAGATGGGAAAAAACACCCTTTTCAATCTGCGGGAAAACAACTGACAGAAAACAAACCAAGACGCTATTAGTATCAAAGGAAAAAAATTCAATCATTGAGTTATTTTGACCTCCAATGGAGACCCATGAGAACAAGAAAGGAGGCAGACAACTGCAAGATACAGGCTCGTGATCATCTGTAATTACCGAGTGCACATCCCACATCTGGCTAATGGGATGCTTGACTTCTTTGGGTACCCAAAACCCAGAAACAGGGACTGAGGAGGAATCATCTGGGTTGGCGTCAGGTTTCGTGAATTGTTGATCATCTGCAAAACGTACACTCCAATCCAGATGCTTGTTATGGAATTTGTGCATTGAAAAAAACAGCTATATTATTATTAGGGTGCCAAAGAACCTACACTCTCTCTCCATCAAGAGGATCACAAGAACCCACTAGGGTACTACAGAAAAAGATTAGACCATTTGTATTCCTTATTTTTGTGAGAAATTGAGTTGTGGGTGATGCAAAAGAGTCCTGAAGAATATGGAGTAGCTGGGAGTGGGGGGAAAGACATTCACAGAAGGAGGAGGCATTTGGTGTTGCTTGCTCCAGAGGCTCTGCCGGATGTCGACTTGTGCTTGGGACTGAGGAGGAATCATCTGGGTCGGTGTCAGATTTTGACATCAGAGGTTTCATGGATTGTTGATCATCTGCAAAACGTACACTCCAATCCAGATGCTTGTTATAGTATTTGTGCATTGAAAAAGACAGCTATATTATTATTAGGATGCCAAAGAACCTACACTCTCTCTCCATCAAGAGGATCACAAGAACCCACTAGGGTACTGCAGAAAAAGATTAGACCATTTGTATTCCTTAGCTTTGTGAGAAATTGAGTTGTGGGTGATGCAAGAGAGACTGACCTTCGGTTGGAGTCCTGAAGACTATGGAGTAGTTGGGAGTGATGGGAAGACATTCACAGAAGGAGGATTGGTTCAGCTGATCTTTTGTGGCATTTGGTGTTGCTTGCTCCAGAGTCTCTGCCGGATGTGTAGAGACCTCAGGATCCACCCCCACCACTCCTTCCTCGGTTATTTCCTCTGGCTGCTGCTGAGCTTCATCTTTCGGGTGATAAGTTGGTGCTGGGGGGTGTGCCTGCGACTGATGTGGCAGATGATGCTTTTTGGGAGGGAAATGATGCAGTGTTTCTGGTTTGACAACAACAGGATGATCAACGCATGCAGGGCACTCTACAGTATCATGCTCCACATCTGTTGGGTCTGCAGATGTTGTGGATGTTGTCGTGGTTGATGTCGTGGTTGATGTCGTGGTTGATGTGGTTGATGTCGTGGTTGTTCTGATTTGTGACCCAAAGTGAGTATCCACTTCTTGAGTTGCAATCCCTCTACCTGCAACATGCAATTCCATTTAGCTCTAATGTCATGCTCATCATGATGGGTGCTACAACACTAACCATCAACGTATAAAATGCAACTTCGAAACCCAACTAGAAATTAAAATGACGTTGGTTTCATTGCAAAGCAGATTCCAGATCTGTTTTGACTTGGATCAAATTTAAAGATAGGACATGTCAGGAAAAACAATACACAAATCTCAGTTTTGACAAAATACATAAGTAATCTGCAGAGACTAGTTTGTGTGTCAATTAGTGTAGTAGTGGCATTTTTTTCTAACCTTGACTGACAGGAACTTGTGTTGCTCCTTCCCATGGATATGGTGGAAGTAAAAGTGGAAGGCAATTAAAACCAGCTTTTGAAGCATGATCCTTGCTGACTTCTGCTGATGTGATTTTGTCTTCAATTTCTGTCACATAGATGGGATCATGAAAAACATCTGAGAATTTGATGCCTGCTTCTTTTGTTGGGTGTTCTGCATCCTTGTCCATTCCTTTACCTTTATCATCCTCAATTCCTTTGCACAGGAGCAAAAAAAAGACTCAGCCCAAAACATCTCCCACAAATTACCAATTTGGACTTGGACCTCCCCATCCACCCAAAAAAATCTGTTTTCTCTTCAGCTCTCTCTCTCTCTCTCTCTCTCAACAGAGTGAGATCACCAAACCTTGCAAAGAAAGTGAGTTACATCAAGGGGCAAAGAGTCACTACCTTGAGTAGAAGAAGACAAAACAAGGTTCTCAGGTACAGGTTTGGTATGTGGTTCAGGAGGTGTAAGAACTACCTCAGGGAGAATCACTTCCTTATTTGTTGAATTTACAGCTGAGAAGAGCACATTTCACCAATTTCTTTAACTTTTTTTTCATTTGCAAATTCCATTTCTTTCCTCCTTAGCAAACAGCATCATACCTTGATTGACTTCAAAGATTTATTCCATACGCTCCCAGACATGGGTTTTTTTGGGGGGTTGGTGGAATGTACAAACATATTTATTGACCTTCTTTACCTTGTTTGGCAGCAGCAGTTGTTTTTTCCAACAGTGATGTTGTTTCTGATGCTTCCTCCCAAGGGTATGCAGGAAGAAACAGATCCAAGCAGTTAACACTTGCTTTTCTTGGGGGTTCCTCAATTTGTCCTTGTCCTCCAGCTTCATCACACACATTTGTTGCCACAGGTGGTGGCAGAACATCAACAGGGGTTTCAGCAGCAGAAATTTCTCCTGCAGGTCCAACAATTTGCCAAAATTGCATAAGAACTCTGGGTGTGGGTATCACCTACATTTGTGGATTTTGTAAATGAATGGGGTTCATATGAAGAGCAATCTCTGAAGCAATCAATCAATCAATAGAACTCTTCACTCCTCACCAAATGATGTAGTACGGGTGACTGTCGGAGAAGTCAAAGGAACATTGAGAGATCCGAGAGCGGACTGTTCAGCAACAGCTACCACTGGCTCTGCAGAGAAAAACCCATCACCCAAAACCTTTCGAAAGTCAATGCTTTGCATCAAAACCCTGATTCAGTAGTAGTGGAAAAACAGCTATTAAGAGCAAAGTACCCATTTTTGCACACAAAAAATAAAGAAGAAAAACCCCATTTTTTGTGCTCAAAATTAAGAGGGAAAAGCCCATTTTTGTCCAAAAAGTTAAGAGTGAAGACCCCATTTTGTGCACAAAAATTAAGAGAGAAAAATCCATTTTTGTGCATACAAATATAAGAGGGGAAACACACTTTGGTGCAACATGTTCATCCACCCCACAGCAGGAAAACCCTATTGTAGGAAAGGAAATCCCAACTGGGTCTCTGCCTCATTATTGCAATTGGTGGGAATTCATAGTGTGATGCGACTGACCATGACTTTGTGCAATTTGTTGTGTTTCTTCCCATGGAAATGGTGGCAGAAATAGGGAGAAGCAGTTGATGTCATCATCTTTGGCATGAGCATTTAGTTGTTCAGGAGCTTTGTTGACAGTGTCAATCAGTAGTCCCTGTGATGGTTGAGTGGGTTGGACAACATCCTCAGCAGGAATTGGCATCTTCCCTTTGCCTTTGTCTCCCCAACGTGGTGTTAGAAGCTCTGCAAACAACAACTTCAGATTCCAGCATAGCACTACAAGACCCACTGACACTCAAAACATAAATCAGGCTTGTCAGTCATGGTTGTCAAAACAGTTCTCTTGCATAGAGAGGAGGACGATGATGAGGACAAGGGTGGGGGGGGAAGAAGAGTACCTGGGTTGTGGCTGGGTTTTGCAGTTGCAATCCGTTGCCAAGGGAACAAGAGAGGAAGACACTTGTTTTTATAGTAAGATTCACTTCCATCTTCTCCAACACTATCTGGAGACCCCACACCAACAATTGTTTCAGCCACCACTGGAGTCAAACCTGGTGGGTGGTAATCCCCCAGAGGTTCTCGAGTTTCAGCAGCTGATGATGATGATGATGTTGTTGGAATTTCAGCAGCTGTTGATGGTGATGCTGGCGGAATTTCTTCTGCGCGTTGCCATACTGAACAATTTTTTCACAACAGAAAAAGATCATCAGGGGTGTCAGTTAATTAGGCATTGGCCGGAAAGGTTGCAGTCAAGGTGAGAGGAAAAAAGAGAGAGAAATCAATCAAACCAACCAGAGATTTCAAGACTACCTCTGCGGAAGAACAAAGTAAAACATGCCAAACAGCCCCAGTCTTCTTCATACACATCATAACCATGATGATGATCATCAGCAGGAGGAGTAGTAGGAGGACTAGTATGTAGTTTCAAAGGTGTATCCTGGCTCTGGATCTCCTCCACATTCAGCAGTACCCATTTTTCAACTGAGACCACCGACGGTGATGTTCTCTTCCTCTTGCGAAGAATCACCCGTTTAGTTATGCATGTGCCACAGTCTGGACACAAGAGATCGTGTGTTGTCTGAAGCCGAAGAACTCTCTGTACCTCTGATTCTCCCTCAGCTGAATTCAAGGAGCTACTAGCCATAGACTTGTCATTGTTGTCGTTGTGGTGTTCTTCAAAGTAAGGGGCCTTCTTCTTGTTGTTGCTGCTGGTACTACTAGTGTTTTCCTCCTCAAAACCTGCAAATCCATCTTCCTTACTGTAAGTCACACTGTTGGTGAAGGTTTCAACAGTGGTGGACACAGTGTAGCCAACAGTTGTTGAAGAAGGCCCCCTCATTTGCAAGTCATGATGCTTTACAGCAATCACATCCTCCTCCATGCAGCTTCCTGTAATGGGATGTTCTGCAGGTGTTACCAGGTAATCCCCAATGTGTGTGCTGCTGCTGCAGGCATCCTTGGTTTCTTCCCATGAGGCATTGTCCTTTCCAGCTTCATCTGAAGGCACGTTCCTGAGAAGCTCATTGACATCCTCTCCTTCCTTGTGATGATCTGTACCATTTGTTTCTGGAGCGACCCCAATTCCTTCTTTGGTCCCAATATCGGAATCGCCATTTCTGCATTTTGTTGCTACATCTGTCTGATCAATTGTTTCTGCTGCTGTTGCTTCTGCAGTTCCATTGCCACTACTGCTGCTTGCAGTACTACTACCACCACTCTCTCCATTTTCTTCCACCTTGGGTGATATTTGAGCAATCTCAGAACTTTTGCTACAGACATCATCAACAACATGGTCTCTGCCATTGGAGTTTGCATGATCTCTGATGTGCTCATCCTCCATCTCTACAGACTCATTTGTCGTGTCAAGAACCTCACCACTCAAACCACATGATTCTCTCTTTGCTTTGTCATCTTCTTCTTCTACTTCTTCATAAGAACTTGACCTTGAGCTCGAGCTCTTGTCAGCAGAGCTGACTGCTTTCTCTACAGGAGATATAGTTTCTACAGCATCTTGAGCATCACCATTTGCAGTGTTGCACTTGGTCGTCTGTGGCCCTTGCAATTCAGACTGCACATCAGCTGCTGCTGCTCCTGCCACAATCACCTCTTCAGGCAATTCCTGAGCTGGGGATGGCAGCTGGTACTCAGCCGACTGATGCCCCACTACAGGAATGGAACTTGGAGTCACTTGTTCACCCAATTTTTTCTTCCGAGAGTCTGGAGCATAAGACTCAGGAGCTGCAGTTCCACCTGCAAAAGAGAAGGGAAAAAAACACCACACTGCAGCAGCAACTCCAGCTTTCAAGGATATCACGAAAACAAACACCAAAGCTCCAAGTCTTCGGGGAATGAATGGGGCAACACAAAAGGAACTGAGGAAAGAAAATCCTGAGTTCTTCCATTGAAGCTCATACCTCCTACAGTTTCAATGAGCTGCTGCTCAGAGGCTCCTGGTTTCTTGCAGTCCAGCTTCTGTTTGTGTTTAACTCGCTGCGTGAGCTTTTTTCCCTCAGTCCTGGCGTATCTACTGCTGCCAGAAGAACACTCGTCACTAGATGATGATGATGAAGAAGACGACGACAAGCTAGAATTAGAATCGCGAAAAGCTGACAAGATGCTCTTCGTCTTCTTCTCCTTCTTCTTCATCACCTTCGCTCCCTCAAAATCCAGATCCCCCAAAAACTTCAAAAACTGTATCCTCTCTCTCTCTCTCTCTCTCTCTCTCAGAATCGCCTATCCTTGATAAGGCAGGTCGCCAGCTAGGAACTTCAATGTCAACAAGACCTGCTGGTGCGATAATGATTTCGCAACGACATCGACTATTTGGAGTTGTTGCGATGATGTTGTAGCTGCGACAACATGGACAAGAAGAAGAAGAAGAAGTTTGCAGGAGAGGAATTATTGCATCTAGTGTTGCAACTACTAAAGCAAAACTGAGGAATCTGGCTTTGTTGCATTGGCCATGATATTATTATTGTCGACATCAAGCTGGGGCTGCCGCTGCTGGTCGTCCACACGCACAGCTGCTTCCAATGATCAAACAGCTAGCTGCATCGGAATTCGCAGCGGCATGATATCTATGAGACTTAATCAAGAGCCACCAGAAACAACAAACCGTCCACAAAACACTAACACTTTGGAGATTAACCCGAAACATAACAAGAAGAAATTCTTTCCTTGTTTTACCTGCAGATATAAGAAGGAGAAGTAGCAGAAGAATCACATTCTGTTGCTTGAATGAATGCTGCTGCTGCTGCTGCTCCCTCCGTTCTACCGTCCTTCCGTCCTTCCCTCACTCCCTTCCTCCCTCCATCCTCATGGGCCATGAACTCAAAAACTGATCTGACTTGTAGCAATCAATAAGTTCGCTTCTTGATCAAGAACACAAGAAAAAACTGAGCTCAAAAGTTCACCACAATATTGTCCACAGGAGACTAGATGCACCGCCGCTTTCTCCCTCCCCGTCCACTAACAAAGTTCCGCGAATTGCGCGGTAGTGGAAGGAGAAGAAGGAAGGAAGCGCCAGAAGCAAAGCAAAGCAAAGCTCAAGAGCTCTTGTTCGCGCTGCTTCTCTTCTTATGCGGCGTCTGCGGATTGAAGTGGCGGCCAATGTGAACACGTTTTTCACGTCCTGGGCGCAACGTCGTAAAAACCGCCCGGTCATAAATACCCACTACACGACAACATAACAAGACATATGACCGCCTTCTGAGACGGTCCTAAAGTGTAGGGCTGATTTACCAGAATAAGGGCCCACACGAGGCCGACTCCCACTCCTAGCCTAATTTACAAGTGTATTTCTAGGGTGCGTTAAGACGATGCAGAATCAGGACCCAACATGGTTGGGTCCGGTAAGGTCGGCCTGGTATTTTTTCATAAGATCTCTGGGAATTGCATTGTTTATAGTTTTTTGGGAGGTGGGGTGCAGGGGAAGTCCTAATCCTACTGGACATCATAGAGTTCGGCCCCACAACTACAAAGGCGGTACCTTGGGATGAGGACTTTCCCTATCATTACACTCTTGACACATTTTCTCAAGTGAGTTGTTTATTCGAGACTGGAGGGAGAAGGAACTTTGCATACACAAATTTTGTTTTTTTTTTACAGAAATTGTTTTTTGTTTCATCATCGCCGGTCGGGATGACGATTTTCCGTATCCTTAATAAACCCAACAAATTTTCTCAAGTGACATCAATATAATGTGAATTTATTATAACTTTTTCTTCATTCATTTTGCTTTTTCCGCACTTAGGATCAGAGGTTTTCTCAATTTTACGATATAAAAAAATTAGCAAAATTAGTTGAGTTCACTCTAGGGAAAACAAAACATAACTTTCCCAATTTTTTAAAGAAAAAAATTCACAAAATCTGAGAGAAAAGAAAATATTAGTAGGACCTATGTGGTTTATTTATTTATTTATTTATTTATTAATAATTAAGAAATCGAACAAAGTGAAGAACACCAAGAAGTGCAGTATCGATTGGATTATAATTCTCGTGACAAATATGTGGCTCCCGAGAGGGGGGTGGGGATGAGGACCTTTTTTTCTTTTTTTTTCCTCTCTCCTCCCTCCCCGTGTAGGTAGGTGGGTGGCACCAAATATTGCCATGGTGACCATGAGAACTTTTGCTCCCCCCCCTCCCCAAAAAAAAAAGGTGCAAAAGTTTGAATTTTTATGTGGAAACTTCATGTACGAATGGGGGGTCCCCCTTCCACCTTCCACCTCCATGCCGGGCTGATTACATTGTAAAAAGGACTCCACGATTCACATCTCGACACATTCGGCACATGTTCCGCATGTTTCCGGACCATGTTTTTTCATTCAATTATCCAGTCACATTATAAGTGAAACTGACCGCACAAAACATATGGCTGCATGGTCCCACCCGAGACAAAAAGCTTTCAAAAAATCAGACCGAGATGCCATTCCATGAGGTGGTAAGGGGTTCTACCAAGGCCATGGCCATGTTTCGAGTGTGCCGACGGTAAAACCCTAAGACACCAAAACAGGTCAGGTTCCGAGCTTGTGAAGAAGTTTTTGCAGGTAAAAAACACCGTGAGAGAAATTCTCAAAATCCAGGTCCGGACTTGGCTACAACTATCTACCGCCTCAACTTATTATTAAGTTAGGCCCCCACTTCCCTTGTTACGGGATGCCCCCCCCTCTCGCCTTTCACATTAAGAACAAAATGTATATAAAAATGGAGCCATAAAAGCCGGAGAAAATAATGGGGGGAGGAGGGGGGGGTAGTCGACAACTCTATAAATGGGATAACCGATCACTCTGCAGATTCGTAGCGGTTGTTTAAATGTACCAAAATTGTCTCATTCTAGAAATTATGATTAAAATACCAAATTCAGCGTGGAATGGGCTGCCTCTGACACATTACGGTGTTGATAGACTGGCCGTTTCCGAGAACATGATCCCTTAAATTCCACATCTTGGCTTTCATGTCCTCTTTTCAACCCCCTTTGTTTAAATTTTTCTTATTATTAGGGATCCTACCAAATGTATCGACACCTGGTGTTTTGCTATTTTTCGCCCCGTCTTTTTTTCTGTTCCTTGTGGGCCTTGGCTACCAAAGGCAAAGGCAAAGGAAATTGTGTTTAGATTCATTATAGAATATAATACAGTAGTAGCTTAAGGGATTTTGTTGGCCCCTAGGTACATAATAATAATAATAATGGGTCTTTTTGTATCGGGATCTGTTAAAGATCGTATTTTGGCTCTTGTTGACACTTGAGATTAGTTATAATAGAGTTATAATATTTTCTTGAAGGATTTTGGGGTTTTCTTTTAGGAAAATTCTATTTTCACACCTTTTTTGGCTAGATTCAAACCTTTTTTGCCGATCCGATTTTAAACAGAATAAATCGCGTAGGTCGACGTGATGCCAACCACAGGGAGGTGGTCAGACGCACTCAAATTTATTCTGTATAAAAAAACTGGCAAAAAAGGTGTAAATCTAGCCAAAAAAGGTGTGAAAATAGAATTTTCCTTCTTTTAATATATTTTTAATTATTAATTATTTTAAAATTTATTAATTCTTTTATTAAGGATTTTTTGAAGATTATATTTTTGCATAGTGAAGTATTTGAGTTTCCATAATTCTTCTTTTGTCTTAAGATACTTTTTAAAATGTAAATGGCAAGGTCACAATGTGACACACCCCTTGTTGTTGTTAATACTGTTTTCTTCTTTGGTTGTTGAATGTCACTCTTCTTGCGGGTCTTGAAGAATCGTTGAAAGTTGTTGCATGTAGTTATTGTTATTCGATTGTGTTGAATGTTATTGTTGTCCTTTGGTTTTTTGAGTTTTTGTGTTTGAGAAAGAGAGAGAGTCAATGAATGGCCTCTTTGGCTTGGAGATGCGTAGCCTTCAAGGTTTTTTTCAAGCTTCCAACTCATTTTGGGTCCATAAATGAATTCTTGGAGATTCAATGCTACTCCATAGCTAGCTCACTCATCCAAACCTCATCATCATCAACACTATTACACACTTATATTTCACAATTATTCACATTATTAAATGACTCTCAAAACCAAAACCCTAAACCAAAGGAACTCTATTTTTGTCTATTGTGGTGAGCTAGAAATCTACTATATAACTTGATGGAAGCCAAAATAGCAAGTTCTACTTCTTGGAAAACATTTGTTTAAGAGTTGTAAGAAATTTTTTATCACATAGGTCATGTGCACTACATGTCACTTTGGTGGTGATTAAAGACAAAATTGTAAAAGCAAAGTCATTTAATGCTTGCTTTTCACAAGGCATGGCAACCCATGTGATGAACCATACCTTGATTGGAGACCAAGCGTTTAGAATGAATTGTTATAAATCAAAGGATGAAAAATCATCACATATTATTGGGAAAACGTGACTTTTGCAAGAGGTTGAGCCATCATTCCATTAGGTGGTAATGGGTTTCTTCTAGAACTCGCTTCATAAATGTAACCAATTTTTTCATTACTGATTTTCACATTTCAATCCCATTTTGTACAGGGTTCTTCTCAAACTCGCTTCATAAATGTAACCGATTTTTTCATTACCAATTTTCACATTTCAATCTCATTTTTTGTACGGGGTTCTTCTCAAACTCGCTTGATAAATGTAACCGATTTTTTCATTACCAAATTTCACATTTCAATCCCATTTGTACGGGGTTCTTCTCAAACTCGCTTCATAATTTTACCGAAATTTTTGTTACCAATTTTCACATTCCAATCACATTTTGTACGGGGTTCTTCTCAAACTCTCGCTTCATAAATGTAACCGATTTTTTCATTACCGATTTTCACATTTCAATCTCATTCCAAAATCATCAACTCTCAAATAAAATGGACATGGGCATCACAAAAGTTGAAGCCTACATATGACTACCTATCCCACCTTGGAATAAGCCTAAAAAAAAACCAAATAGAACCCCAAAACTACTTATGTTCCCAAAATGGACAATACATAGTACACCATAAAAATAACCCATATATGTATCCCATTTCCAACCCTTGATAAAGGCTTATTATGCAATGAGAAAGCCCTTCTCAAGGTTTTTAGGGCTTTCTCATCACACTAAGCCTTTATCAAGGGTCGAAAATGGGATACCTAGATATTCCGTCTAAATGACTTCAAACATCCGCCACATTAGGGTATGGTATCTTGACACCTTTGGTACTCATCTTATATTTTTCCCATAATAATAACACCATTTTGGATCCTTGGAGCATAAATGGTGGCCAACTTTCTCTTGATCTCACATTGATCATTATTAAAAATTAGATTTAAATCATAGAAAAGTTCTCCTCGATTGCAAGGAGAAAAATAAAGCTTTCGAAATTCAAGGATTTTTCTTTTCAATTTTCTAACTTAGCCTCACTCACAAGCATCCCAAGAGGGATGTCACATTCAATGGCTCCAATTTCCTAAACCTATCTCAACATTTTAAAAATACAAACAAAAAGTGAAGAAATGTGGGGATATTAATGCAAAATAAATTGAAATATTGCAATCATTTCCCCAAAAAGAAGGTATCTACATCCTACTACAAAATATTCATTTTTCAATTTTATTTGTGCAAAGTTTCCCATGAAAAATATGGCTGATTAAAATCAATCTTTTTTATCGATAAATGTCGTGACTTACAGCAACAGTAAAAAAAAAATTCCAGAGAAATTTTTGTAATTAAAATTTTGACACCTCTAAAATAGTATAATTTTAGCCAAACTTGCTATAGGGGGTAGGGTATATGGCAACTTCAGACTTTTTTTTCGTCAAAAAATGTGATGATCTTGCCCCTTTTGCCCTCAACTTTTTGGTGTTGCCATGATGCAAAACTTTGCCAGAAAACCAAATTGAAAATTGAAAACTCAAAAATGAAGTGATTTTGAAGGTTTTCAATTGCCAGAAGCGAGAAAATTATAATTATTTTTTTATGTTTTAATTTCAGTGTGTAGCCAAAAAAATTTAGGAAGATGATTAAAGATTTGTACTTCATATTTGTTTGATACCCAGATTGGGCAAATAAGTACTACTTTTTTCAGCCTTACAAGTATGACATATGGTACTTTTTGGATGGGGTCAAAAGTACAATTTATTTGTGAGGACATCTTTCCACTATGCTACTGGACAGCTTTTCGTTATTATATTTTACGTGTATTTGTGCTCAGAATCACGTCATAACTCTATTAGTCAAGCATTCACCAAATGCAATAACCTGGTCCTTTACATCTCTCTGTGCTCAGAATCATAGCATAACTCTATTAGTCAAGCATTCACCAAATGCAATAACCTGGTCCTTTACAGCTCTCTGTGCTCAGAATCATAGCATAACTCTATTAGTCAAGCATTCACCAAATGCAATAACCTGTTATTTTGCACCTCTCTATGATCATAATCACATCGTAACTCTATTAGTCAAGCCTTCACCAAATGCAATAACCTATCAGAATCTTCCTCTCTCTCCTCAAAAGTTCGAACAGGACAACACTGGTATGAACTATGAACTGCATATTTGGGTGGGGAGAAGGGGAAGGCACAAGATACCAATCCAACTTCCCCAAATGGTCTTCTTAATTGTAATGAAAAGACAAAACCCAACATCAATCTACGGATTTAGGATTGTATAGTTAAATCCTAAATCCATGCCTTGGGTGAACCAGCACCGACACTGGTACCTTCACCTTCTTGAGTCAGGCCTCGTAGTGCCAGATTAAACCCAATAAACGTTAGATTTGGACTCCACAACCCTGATTTATAGAATATTTACAGCATTTACAGTAAACCCTCTGTATAATCACCTTTTTCTTTTTCTTTTTGGTGACACTAACGAATTGTGATTGAAACATGTATAATCACATCTCATATAAACTCTTACAAGATTGTGACTATAGACCACAAAAAAGAAAACCCTTTTTTTATGCTAGAATAAAGATGTCGAATTGTTTAAATTTCTCACATAAGATATTTTAAGCTTTATTATGCATTATTAGATTGAAGAAGGCTGGGATTTCTATCTATTTTAATGTGACGATTTACATCAAGTTTGAGGTTTTTAACCACGGTACTAGGGTGGGTGCTCGTTCACGGACAAAGATAATCATGCTTAAATAAAATGATGTGTTTGGGTCCCCCCCCCCCCCCCCCGCAGCCTTATGTATTACGGTATACCCTTGAAAAATGTAAACAATAAAAGTTGCATGCAAGGTATTGGATAAATTTCAGCATTTTTTTCAGGGGAAAAATTTCACACCATAGCAACCAACCAACCAAAAAAAAAAAGGTATAGGGTGAGATGGTATAAGGATGTTTTGGAATTTCATTAAATTATTTTTTAACATATCAATTAAAATAATTAGCTGATTGAAATGCCAAAATTTAAGGAAACTATAATCCTTGATGCTCAAATTTTGGGAACTACCCTCCCATCTTCTTTTCAGATTTGACAAAAATAAATTTAAAAACCAAATGAAGAGAATTCTCAAAAGCTTTATGAGAATTCTGATGAATTGTATGAAATTTTGTACTTCATATAGATGAATGTCTTAAAAGTTTGAAATTGGAGTAATGAAAATGTGAAAAACTGATCCGTGTTACCTACATGTGAGATACGGCTCACATTTCATAGGAGGAGAAAGGGATCTCCTCCTATGAAATGTTATTAAGAAAAGGTAGTGGACACAAAATTTAGGATTATATCTCCACTCTTGAATGGTAATTTCAAGCTATCTTAAAGAACAACTGTAATATGGGAAAATAATGGACAAAAGACATTATATATTAAAAATCAAAGTCTTAAATATTTCAAAACCCCACACACTCAACCTTAAAACCCGTAATTCCAATTGTCAAAATGATTTTGGTACATAAAATTAATTGATTTGGGCACTTGCCCACTACAAATGACCATCCAATGAATAGGCTAGTTTATGTGGTGCCTAAATTCTCTCTCACATTGACGCCTAGCTTTTTTCTTCTCCCTCACACTGATTAGGGTTTGGGTGTTGTAAAATGTGATGTCTTGCATGAAAGTAAGTGTGGACAAATGTTTCAAGCCAATCCACCATTGTAAAGCAAGTACTTAAAGAACAATTGAAAACATCTCTGGATCCTATAATTTGGTGGAACATTTTCTCTCCCAATTTTTGCAAAAAGTAGCAATAAATTTTTAAATGCTATAAAAAGTTTAATTTAATAAGAGGTTGAGAGTTGAAGGTCCAGATAACTTGCCAAAGAAACTGCCTTCCTGAAATAATATTTATTTATTTGTTTATTTAAACTTTTCACTATGGAAGTGGATTTTGGAAAATAAAATAAGTATTCCAACACCCAAGTGTCCAAGGACTATGGTACTAGACTACTAGAGTAGATGATGGAAAGAATCTATAGCAAGTGACGCAACCTAAACCTTGAAATTGTGCACACTAGAAGAAGCTCATGGGTCAGTTTGGGAGTTCAAAGAGCAAGAGGAAGTGGGTTCTGTTAAATGTGCCTTGAAGTCACCTGAAGGCCATAGCAACCGCTTGTAGGCCCAACAAAGACTTTAGTTGTGCGGGAGAAAAACATGAGGCATATATATATATGTATAAAAGCATCACCCAGCTCATCCTTTTTTGTCTTGGAGTTCATCTCTCCCAATGCCACTGAACAAGATAACAAACCCCCCCCCCCCCCCCCCTTTCTCCCAATACACACAAAACAAAACAAAAATGATATAGAGGCATGATTAAATCAGTTACCCAACATTCATATTTTGAGAAGAAACCCAACAAGGAGATGAGTAGACTTCAAAACAACCCATCATCAATTGGATGGGTGCATCCAAAATCTACACATGCACATCCATTAGCTTGGGGCAATTAAAAAACCTAACTTGACCTTTGTACTTGTGAGCACCTTACAGATTAGTCTGTAAGGTGCCTTCAGGTTGACGGATTCAAATGATGTGATATAAGGTGATGTAGGACCCCAGTGCAGGACCTGAATTCTCATAACAGCCCTGTTCGAGGTCCTTACCTAGCATTAAAGATCTGGTAGATTTTTAAA
Source organism: Sphagnum tenellum (assembly GCA_963921925.1). Classification (NCBI taxonomy): domain Eukaryota; kingdom Viridiplantae; phylum Streptophyta; class Sphagnopsida; order Sphagnales; family Sphagnaceae; genus Sphagnum; species Sphagnum tenellum. Next base: position 27,000,154 of record OY998144.1, read on the forward strand.
TGGCGTGATTCATTTGAGAAGGAGAGAATGCACCTTACATTTGAGGTTTTCCTTTTTTTCTTTTTTTTTAAATTTTCTTAGGAACTTATGTGTAAGGTGCCATCTTCTATTGAGTAAGGGAGAAGGGTCATTGTGCACCATAACAACTACCAACCCACTTTTGCATATGAAAGTCCACAAGACATGGATACTTTGAGAAATACGAGGAAGTAATGAAACTTTTTTGTGTGGAATTTCACCAACATGGTCTCCAATTCTTCGAGTTCTTTGTCGCAAGGCTGCTTTGTTCTTGAGAATAATTGTCATATCTAGAACTTTTTTTTGTCATATTTAGAATCGCCAGGATTTTATTTCCAAGATTTGGAAAATGTACAAAGGAATAAGAATATAAGAAAAAGGGAGAATTTACAGGTCGTCAAGTTAGCTCAAACTAGATGCCAAAATCTCTCCATGTAAAGCTGAAACTTGTAGCCAAATTTGCCTGGCTAGATCTTCTTCCCATTGGTTGATCACAACCCGTGTTACAGCAGAAATTTGAGGAAAAAAAAAGGGAAAAAAACCTTCGAAGCAAGTCTTTTTAATTGGGCTGGCTTAGATTCTTAGCTTGCAAATTTTAGCATTCTACTTTTTTTCCAAAATTTGTTTCATTCCTCTTTTTTGCAACTTTGATTTGAGAATGTGTTGAAATAGCTCACTTATGAAATTCTTTTAATGAAAATCTCAAGTTTGTTTGGCTATTTAAAGGATATGAAATCATAGTCTCATACTTCAGTTTTATGTTTGAATTTTTTACCTACTCTGATGTGAAATTTCAGACCAGTTGCACCAGATCTCAACCATCATCCAGCTTCTCAACATTAACATGAGCATATGAGAACATTACATTAAAGGTTTCCAGTTACCACCAAACCAGGAGTTGATTGGGAACTCTTCAGCAAGCACCCTTTAGTAGACATGTTGATTCTTTAGTTGAGAACTCTTCAATGAGCACCATTTATTTCATTAAAGAACGACTTCTTTAAAGGAAAACAACTAACTTTGATAATGGATGGTTGAGATGTTCCCTATGTCAGTTCTACTAAATATTTTCATCACTCAACTATACTACTTGTTCAATTCATGTTTGGTCCATTCCGTTACACAATCTCATGAACCTTAGAACATGAGAAATGCATTTGTGATTGATTGATCAATCAATAACAGGTTGGTGGTCTAGTTCGAAATGGATGCAGTTGAGCACATCTAATGGCACAATTGCACAACAGAAATAAAAAAGAAATCTCCTTTTTAGTGCAAAGGATCCATTCAGCCTCCATAGTTGAAGGTTCATGCAAAGACAAAAACAAATCTCACAACACTTACCATGAAAACACTTTCTAACCATCAGTCCATCCACAGGTTCATTGATGAAACACCCCCAAATTGCAGAAGCCCCATATCACCACTCAAATACATGCCAATTCAAGTATTAACAAATTGAGAATGGCAAAAACATCAGAAACAGCTGCTCAGTTTACCTTTGTAAAAATCATCACTACAAACCTCTGAGCATCAGCACCACTTAATTGTCTTATAAAGGGCTCCAAGCATGTAAATTGGAACTGTTGTTGTCTATGACCAGAAACAACAGCAGTCTTTTAAAGATATCAATCACACAAATATCCAGTCATCACAAAGACAAAAAAGCCTCCATAAAAATTCAACATCATCTACACTCAACCAGACTTATCTGCAGTTGATGAAATGGTCTTTGTATTAAAAAAACAAAAAAGGAATGTTGTTTCTTCTTCGCTCTCATTATTCTGGACCACCCCCTGGTACAAGCTGCAGAAATCACAGACCAAAGTTATTACACTCCATGGTACTACTTTGGCCAAGACCCCGCTCTGTCTAAACTTGCAAACCTGCAACTCCTTGCCATTCCATCCATCTCTCTCTGTGCTGCTGGTCTTGTGTCATTACCTTCCCCAGTACCTTGCCCACCTGCCACTTTGTTGAAAACCTGAAACCTAAAAACTATTCTCTATATCCATATCCCTACATGCTGGTATGTGCATTGCTTCCTCTATTGCACAAGCATACTTCCTGATGCCCTGGCTTCAACATCTTTAAGCATTTCTTGCTAGGTTAATACTCTGTAACAGAAAACCTTTTTCACTTCAGTCAAAGAGAGCAACAAATTCAGCAAGTTCTTAAGGGAGTGGCAGCATGAAAAACACCAGACACTCACAATTGCAATGTTGTTACCATTGAGCAGTATTTGCTCCAGCTTTGTGATTCGTTGTCCTTCTGGTGTCATTTCACTATTCATCCCCACCAAGCAAACCACCAGATACGTTGCAATTTGCAAACCGACAAAATGTTCAAATCCAGTCACAGAGGACAACAGCCAAAGTAAAAAGTTCAGCACATTTTTGTGTATTCATTTAGAATGAGAAATTCTGGCCTACAAAAGAATTTTAGAGAAACTGTAGGTAAGAAAAAGAAGCCTGAATTCATGGGTGCCAGAATTTCATTCATGAAACACTACTAGGTACAGCAGCAGAGAGCTAGAGGAAGAAGGATTTGAGAAATGTACAATTCAGTAACATCTTCAAGCACCATATTGACATAGACGTCAAAGCCTCGCAGAGTGCCGACCAGTTCCTTGTCCCCCTTCATAATCACCCATATCTTGGATCCTATACACCGGTCTATCAGCTCTGCTTCACCCAAAGCAAGCAAATTCCTGATCATTCAACATACACTCTCACCTCAGAAAGAAAAAAAGGGAAAACGAAAATCTCCACAGCCTATGTCACCAAAAAAAAAGATGGCACAAACGTTGACGACGAAAGGGCGACGAGTTTCTGTTCTCTTGAAAAAGCAGAAGACAGAAGCACATTTCACCAACTAGGAAAATAAAATCTCCTTGACTGTTTCTTCACATGGCGTATCACAAACTTCGAAGCTTGAAACCAACTCCAGCAAATCAAACAAAAAGAACAGTGCGAAAGAGAGGATTTGGAAAGAGAGCCAGTGCGATGGTAATGGGTACGCACCAGAGGGCATGAGATGCGAAGGATTGTGCGCCATCGCAGCACACGATCAGGTATCTCCTCCTCCGCTGCAAACCTTTCTTCCTTGGGCTCTTCCTCCGACGCAAGAAGCAGCAGCAGCAGCAGCAGCAACAACAGAACAGCGAGAACGCACACACAAAGATTAGGGTTTGGGGAATTAGGGTTTGAAGACTAGGGTTTGAAAATTAGGGTTTGAGCTCATGTTATTATATTAATGTAGTGGCTAGTGGAGTGATACAAACATGAGGACCATTTCATATTCTTTGAAGAAAACTTGTTTCTTTTTTCTCTTCCCCTCTATCAAATTTTCATTACAATTTGATAGGATTATAAACAATTACATTTTTATACCCAAATCATTATTAGGGTTTTTAGGGTTTTCAAAACATGAAATATGTGGATTTTTTTTTTTTTTTTAATTGCCATTTTGATGTAATGTTGTATACAAATCTACCATGTAGTGAATAATGTCACCTATGAGGAGGAAGTGGTTTGTATTGTGTTTTGTGATGAATCATGGCTCTAGTTAGGAAGTGGTTTGTATTGTGTTTTATGATGAATCTTGGCTCTAGTCTGGGTTTAGAACATGCATTCATCTTTCTTTCCTTCTTTCGTGCCAATGGCATATTCATGGGGTTTTTTACCAATCAAACATTATGCCATGTTTGCAATCAAAATGTTCAGCACATGGATTGAATTGTAAAGAATCTGGAGATGTATATTTGAAGATTTATCATTGTTGAGAAAATAACAAATTATCACCAAAAATAATAAATTTTGAGTAATTTTTGTCACTGAAAATTGAAATTTTGATTTTCATCAAATTTCCAATGAAACTTCGATCTCAGACTTGAGCTAAAGAAGGTGTATAATTTTCCCTTTCAAAATCCCGTCAAAACTACAATATGTGTTGAACAGCATAGGTCACACTAGTAGATCCTGTTAAGGAAACAAGTTTGTTTTATTTTGTCCCATGGACATACTCCCGAACTACATGCTCCTTCTTGTGTTTTTGGTACCAATAGAAAGCTCTCAATGAGTAAGAATGCACTGAGGTGATTCCATAATGTTTAGACTTGCAATGCATGAGTTATTCCATATGTGGAGAGAGACTTCCAAAGATGAGGCCCCCACTCTAGAAGCTGGAGAAGATCCAGAGAAGAAGATGCTGAAACCAACAAATTAGAGAGAGTACAAACATAAGATCAAATGGAAGCAATGCATTTATATACCTTCATGAATATCATCCTAGACTTTCCTAATTGTGATTTCAATCCATCTACCCTAGACCCACAAACCATGGCGGGTTCTATTGTTCCAGTGCCTATCACCTCCAGCGTTCCACTTCTGATCAGCCAATGATCCTTTACTTCCTCACCACTCCTACTTCCCCGCACAAATTTTCCTTGACAAAAATGAGATCTCTGAAGTGCCATCATGGTGACCTCACAAATCTCTACTCTTCTTGTGGCAACAAGCTTTGGTTCACAAGCTTGTTATATGTACCCTTTCTACACTAAATGCCAACACTCCTACTTTGTAACCTACTGTTAGGAATACATCAGGCTGTGTTCATTGAGAACTGCCCTTCACAGGAACTATGAGTGTTTAGAATATCTTTCAAGACCATGTCACCATAAGTGTTGTCAGATTTCGTTAGTGTACTCATGAAGCTTTCCACATCTGCTACTGGAAGCTTCTCAAGTGCTGCCCGAAAGATGGTAGCCCACTCTTCGCTGCTGACTGCCACACCCTGCTGAAGTAAGTCATTGAGATAACTCAGCACTTCACCATGTTGACCCAGTGTGCAACATGATGCTAACAGCACACGATAAACATTGACATTGGGTGTGCCATCGGTGTTTTTCAAGCATCCAAGCATCCGCTTTACTATGTGCATCTGTGAAAGACAGTTCAAACCAGAAAGAACCACATGGTCAACAACTCCAAACAATCTGATGGTGGAATCCTTCACACCTGACAGGAAGAACAGGGAACAATTGAGGGGAGAACACACATGCATGATGATACACAGGTCAGCATAAGATGCAGAACAGCATACCTGTCCAGCCTTGAGAAGGGGTGCAATCATCCAGGAATGGCGCTGGCATTGAAGACCAAACCCATTTCGCACCATCTCTTGGAATACTTCATGGAAGTACACCCATTGCTCACAGACAGTGCATGCACCCAGCATTGACTCATATGTAAACTCATCTGGTGTTAGTGAACAAGTTCCCTCCTCATACGTCTTTTTCCTGGCAAGTCTCCCCTTCTTCACTCCTTCAAAAATCTCTAGAGCATCCTCAAACATGCGGTGACGACCATACAGAGAAATCATGATGTTACAGGTGCCTACATTAGGTGTGCACACATACTGCATCTGCCGAAAAATGGCAATGGCACCATTCCAGTGGCCTGCTTTCTCACAAGCTCGAATCAGTCCTGTATAAGTTACCACAGCTGGCTTCTTTGAGGAAAGCATCTCCAACCTCTCCACCTGGATTCCAAACGCAGAGAATCATGGTTCCAACAAGCAGAGCTCTGCAGATAGATCTGCAGAATCCTCACTATTGCAAAAACATAAGAAAAATCCCACTTCTAACAAACTTCATGTTACCAATTCATCCACACTGTAACTGAATTTTGGAAGACAACAAAGAGGGAGATAGAAGACTGGGCATCCCACAGTTATTGAGGCCTCCATGAAGAACCTGATACGCATTACAGTTTACCACTGGGGTCAATTTAAACACAGCAATTGACAGAAGCTGTGGTGGCTCGCTTTCTGCACGTATCAATTGAATCATACTGATTGTCAATCAACAAAGACACTTAATTCATACCTGAAGAAGGGCTTCAGACCAGCGGCCCACGGTACAAAGAGTACAAGCCAGTGCATAGTACACACCAGCACAATCCACAAAGCCTCTCTGTCTCATGTCTTTCACCATCTCCACAGCCTTATCAGCTTCACCAGCCTTTCCAAGTGCCTCAACAAGTGCTGCCACCCAAACAAAAGCCACTTCATGTGAGAAAAGCTGGAACAAACCAGCCAAACAAACATCAACCATTTGTTAAATGCAAAAACATACAAATCTTTCTCTGGATCAGTTTTGTTGTTGTGCACTGCAAGAGCTTAGTGCTCTGTTGACAACCCTGGACATGTGGGTTGCTAACTGCTCACCGCAGCATCTCATCTTGAAATTATCTGTTATTGAGTTTCAAACCAAACTGACTATCAAAACAAACATCTGGATGGTGCTCTATTGCAAAAGACTTAATTAGAGTTCCTGCACACACTACATATCCCATGACAGGGGCTTACGAGGTTGCACATTATGGTCACTTTTTTCTTTGGGAGATGCTTTCTCTGGTAAAAACAAATCCAAAAGCAACATTCCAATCCTTCAGTATTTTCCCCACTGCTGGCACTACTAGGAGAAAGACAAACATACTCATAAGATATGGGTTGCCTTTGTGGAATGAGAGAGAGAAGTGATCATGGGATAAAGACCTTTAAATGTAAGGGCATTGGGGAGGAATCCACCACGCTCCATGCGCTCATACAACTTCCATGCACTGCCCACTTGCCCTGATTTGACCATTACCTTCACCACCAACACAGCGCCTCCCTAAGCTGAGCAATCCTTTATATTTTTCCCATCCTAGAAAACTAGGCACAAACTACTGGTGGTTTCATGAGAGAAAGGGCAAAAAAATTACCTCAATTGAAAGGCCAAAAGAGGCAGAATTTGGTGCAATCCCCCGTGCTTGCATTTGTTGCATGGCCCACATGGCTCCTTGCCATTGATGATGAGGCCCACATGCATTGATCACCTGTGCCCACACTGTCCAACCCTCTCAGAAATGCAAATTCATAATTTTTCTTCTGCTGACAAATCACGTGCTTACCATGCATCATGACATATAAATTCAAGAGGTACACAAGTTCTAATCACCTGGTTCTCAGGAAAGTACACAAACAGTGCCAAATTCACCAGATAATGGATATCTAAAAATTCAAAATGGAACTCCATAACATACCGCATTGTACACCACAATGTCTGGGTACAGGAGACCATTCCAGTCAAATCTCCTCCTAGTTCCCTTGATAGAATCCTTTTTGGGTCTTACTTGCAGAGCCTCAATTAAACCTAGTAGCTCTGTAAGATGGCCAGCCTGGCCCAGAGTCACAGCAATGCTGTGATAGGCAGCCATATCCGGATATGTCGAGAAATCCTCCTGACCCACAATACAATGAAATGTCACACAATAGGCACAGCTGCAAATTTCTGTCACTGTGCATTCCAAGAGCTGAAAAATGAATGCAACAACCACAAATTACAAATCCATGCAGTTGTCTGAAGTACTCTGTTGCTTAGCAAAGATTTACATACACGCATGACATTGAACATGTTCAATGCTTCAACTGGGCGCCAACATTTCCCTAACACATCCAGCAGAGTTGTATACACATGCCTGTCAACACCACCCACAACTTATCTGTGAGATTGCAGAGAAAGCTCCACAATAACACTTTGAAGCTAGCTACTTGACCACAGGGAGAAGCAAAGTGGATTTGATCAGGCAGCAATAAATGAGGGGAGTGCAAAGAATGGCAGACAACGGGGAAGCAACATACAAACCTGCTTTTGCAATGCTTAAAATGCTCACGACAGTGTACCCAATGAACAACTTGAATTGCACGTCGCCAGTTGCCTTTGTCACCAAGCAGTTGCACCAGTCGGAGCAAGCGGCCCTCAGTCCACTTGAGACGAGCGCTGTGCATAAGGCGCGACAGGAATATTTGGCGCATTTTGCCTATATCATTCAACCTGCACAAAATGCACACACTCTAGGGCACCCTCTGGTCAACCAACTGGAAATGCCCAAAATCATCAAAAAAAGTATGAGCATTTGACAAACAGAAAGAGAGAGCCATACCCAGATGTGTTATGATTATGTGCAAGCCACAACAGACTGCACACACAAAATGCCAAAGAGAAAATCATGCTGCACAAGAACTATGGAAAGAGAAATCTTACTTATTTGTCAGCCATATAAGCTGCTCCTCCTCGTCGACAGGCTTCCGGTATACTTCAGTGTCAACATCATCTTGCACAATTCTCAAAATGCTGTGTGCCTCAGGGCTCAATTGATCGGCCGTCACATCCAAGATCTTCGACAAGGGCTCACCCCTTCTTCGAGCTATGATCTGGCGTGCAATCTCTTTATCCTTTTTCCGCATTCGAGGTTGTGTAACTTTTTCATCCTCCTCCTTTCTCACCACCACCGGCCTCCATGCTGCTGTGTTCTGAAATATGTTTCCTTCTGAGGTCTCCTCCTCTACCATATATTCCCTATCATAGCTCAAGTCTTTTGCTGCTCCTTGACTCCTCCTTTCATCACATGCTGTTCTTCTTCTTCTTCCAGATTGATAATGATCATCATCATCATAATCATCACTCTGTTGTGCCCTCGCAGCATCTAATTCGCATTCTGCTACAGTATTATCCCTTGCAGTATCGTTCAAGGAGCATTGTGATGTGATGATCCCTGAATCAGGAAGCTGGAAATCCTCCTCCCCAGAGGCTTGACCTAAACTCCCCGAATTGACCCCAAACCCTAATCTATCTCCAACTGATCGCAGTGCATGGGGATCCTCCTCCGCACTAATGACAACGACGGCAGAGGCTTGATCTAATCGCTCCCTATGTGCCTGCTCCTCTGCAGATAGATCCTCCGCGCTCTGTCCACAAGCTAAACTGCCGTTGCCGGAGGCTCGACCTAAACCCTGCAGCAAATTGCTGCTCCAAATTCCAGGCTTTCTGTGTCCGACGGCATGCGGCGCTCGGGGTTCTTCGCCATTCAAACCGCCGCCAACTTCAGCAGCATCCACAACAACCGCCTCTTTCACTCTCCTCGCAAACTCCTCATTGAATTTATTCACTAGCAATATTCTCTCCTCCACGGCGGGTTTCAAGGCGGCTCGCTGCCATTTCTGCGCAGTCTTACTGAGTTTGGGCTTTGGCTCCGTCGCCGCAGCAGCAGCCGCAGCCGCAACAGCTTGAGCAGCAGCAAGTTCAGCTAACTTTTGTAGTTTCCGGGCCCGACGCTTCCTTTTCCAATCCTCCTTCTTCCGCATATGGTGCAGGGTTTTGGCGTCCAAGCTGTTGACATCCACCTTCATTCGACAGACGGGGAACCGGACTCTGGAGCAGCTCGTCGTCGTAGTATACTGCCCCGCTGCATTGGAAAGTCGCCATGGCCGCCACAATCCCACAGCGTTACTGAACGAGAGACAACTTCGAGTTGCTCGCAAATCCATCATAGAGCTCCACGCTCCTAAATATTACGGAACTCAATTCCTGTACCCATTCCTCATGCTCGCAAGAGAGTTTGCTGCAGCTCGCGCTCAGACGCGAGCAGCACTCCCGTGCTCGCCGCGCATGAATCTCCAGCGGCAGCAAACCAAGGGAGCTTGGTGGAGGAGAGGGAAGGAGAAGACGACGTCCGATTATGAACTCGACTCCAGCTCCTCGTGGATGATTTCGTCCATGAGGAGTACCTCTGGGACGGAGACAACGTCCGACTATACCCTCCACACCAGCTCCTCGTGGATGAGGATTACCACCGGAAGGAGACGACGTCCGCTTATAAACTCTGCACCACCTCCTCGTGGATGATTCGTCCATGAGGATGACTAGCTCTGGGAGGGAGGCCACGTCCTTCCAAGAGGCCCTTCACATGACTTAAGGGCAATTTCCCTTTTTCCAAGACCATTCCTCGAGGCCCTTCAACTGATTTAATGGGCACTTTACCTTTCCAAGGTCCTTGATTGAGGCCTTTTCACATGATTTAAGGGCACTTGGATGTGGCTGGTAGGTCCAAGTGCACTTACTGAAGAACCTCATGGGGAACAAGTGAACAAAGCTGAGGGAACACGCTGAGGAACAAGGCCTCATAAAGCTTAAACACTTAACACATATTAGGAACCAACGTACCCATACTACGGATGTTGTTCCCATGCCGTCATCAAATATGGAAACCACTATCATCCGAGAATTCTTTTAGTTATATTTCTTGAGGGGGTGGGGGGGGGGGGGGGGGGGGGCATTTCAAAATTGAGTTATTAAATATTCAACAAAAAAAAAATTCAATTCAATAAATCCAAAAAGAATTTTTTTTTTTTGGAGGATTAATTTGAGGAATTCTATTGGTGGAATTGTTGAAAAGTCCTCAACGAATAAGATTTAACAAAGGTGACTACATAATTTTCTTAGACCTAAGTTGTGGGAGATATTGAATTTTGAGTAAATCTTATCATTAAAAAAATATTTTTTCACAATTGAGATTTATTTATCCTCGTGATCTCGTTCACACTTGAATAATAGTCTTTGCTCACACTTGGGCCAATGGCACATGCCACATTAGTGTCATCTAGTTTAGTGTAGGACGAAAACCCAAGGGTGAAATATTTTCACAAAAGGGACAAGGTAGTAAGTAGTAATGGAGTTTTGGGTCCCCCATTTTTAGAATGGCCTCATTTGTGGACCTTACCCACCATGTAAGGTACTAGGTGAAGACCTTATCGTAAGCCTAAACACATGTTAGATCACATGGTAGTAGGAGTAGAAGCGATCCTATACCTATTAGTTAGGAAGAGAAGCGATCTTATACCTATTATCTAGGAGTGAGAACGATCTTGCACCTACCTAAATGGTAGCATAAGATTTGGCCTCCTCTTACAAATGAAGAACGTTACATGCATAAGTGTCTCCTCTCCTCTCCGCTCCTCCCAAAGCGAATCGCAACCGTCCATTTTGAACATCAAACAACAACACTACGACGACATCTATATGTGATGAAAACCAAACCTCAAAATGAAGCGATTTCCAATTCCAATTAGTAAAGATTTCCACAAACTCATTCTCTACAATACTTAACAAAAGTGAGAGTATACATCCACACTTCCAACATGGAGATAATAGATGACCTAATTTTATTATTACCGTAGAGCTGAAGAAAAGAGACTCCAAGGCCACACCCAAAGGCACACTCTCACTCAACTCACTTGGTTGGTGAGCTCTTTTTTTGAGTCATTTTGTCAAAAAGCTTAAAAGGCAACACTAGTAGAGAGACTTTTTGTCATTTTGTCATAAAAGCCTTACGTATATTCCCTAAAAAATAGTTCCTTTACCAACAACCCCTTAAGAAGTAAGGTTCACTCCCTAACGTAACATGAAACCCTAACTTTACGAAAATAATTCGAAACCCAAATTTCACTCTAGCTATGAACCAAAACTCACTCCACTAACGGCCAGCCCACACGTCCTATATAACACGCACACACGTGTCATCAACTAAAAATCATGTGTGGAGTGTGTGTGTGTGTGTATTGTATTGTTTCGTATCGTCCATTTTGGACAAGTATCACATTTAGGGCGTGGTACCCTCCATTTCAAAAAATAAAATAAAATAATCCTTATTTAAAATATTTATTTATTATTTAAATTTTATTTATTTATCATTATTTTTTTAAAAAAATCAAAGTGAAAATGCTTAAAAATTGATGCAGTTTTTTTTTTTTAATTCTGAAAGAACGGAACTCCGGGGTTCATGGTAACAATGCCTTGTGAATATTCCTTAAACTGAGGGACCAAATGAAAACTACATTGTTCTGGAGTCTCTTGGCCTGGGACTTTTGGTCTCAGCCCCTATTGAATGAAGCCCTGTGTTGCAGGGTATATTTTTATTCAATTTTGTGATATCAAAATTCTGGAAACTTCTCCCAAAAAACCAAAAAAATAGCAAAATTAATTGGAGAATCTTCAGAAATTTCCCAAAAAACAAATAATAATAATAATTTTGGCTAAATTTACCCTGTTGGCCAATTTGATTTTCAAAATGGCTAAAAATTAATTGTATTTTTGGTTTTCTAGATGTCAAATGTTTTTTTTTTCCTTTTGAAAAATTGCCAGATTTCTCTATTGGGTCCTAGCATGGTGGCCAAAAATGTGAAGGATCCTTAAAAAAAAAAAAATTCATGTCCTGTTAATAGCCAAATTTGGCTAAACTGTCTTATAGAAGATTGCCACTTCAGCTACATCACACAAATTGGAATAATTTAATTAATTAGTTAATTAACTGGTAATTACTAGGCCTGTTTTTTTTTCACAGTAAACCAATGGAAAGACAGCAAACACCCAAAATAATTTTTTTCTTGAAAAATAGCCAGATTTTTAACTTAATATCTTGTTTAAATACATATTTGGCTAAGTCATTTACTTCACATCATGCTTATAGCCAGATTTGGCTAAACTATCTTATGGATGATTGTCAATTCACCTACATCTGAAATAATAATAATAAATTAATTTAAATTTTTTTTTTAAAAACAGACTCTGGTACCTACTATTTCTATTTTTATTTTTTATTTTTCACAGTAGACCAATGGGAAGAGAGCATGAAGCCAAAATATTTCTAAAAAATTCAAAAAAATGAAAAATGAAAATTCCCCCGTGTTCTATACTCCACTCGGAGTTTCCCAAAATAATAATAAAATGGGAGAAGAAGCTCCGCAGCGATGGCGGACGTTCTTCTTCGCTCTCTCGCGCGCGCTCTTGATCTCTTTGCGTTTGTGCATTTGTGAACAATTTTTTGAAACTTAGGATTGAAGGAGAGGATTGGAACGAGAAATGGGTAGTTGTCGGATTTTAGTTCCGGGTTTGTTTTTGGTAGCATTATTGTTGACGATTTGTAGTAGCGGATTTGTAGCAGCGGATGATGCGGCCGCGGCGGCTGGGAATTCGCTGCCGAGAGTGGCGTTGAAGACGAAGGCGGTCCAAGATTTGCAAGGGATCCGAACTGCCAAATTGCGAGCGGCAGCAGTAACAGCAACACTAGCAGCAAATGGTAAGCTAGGAAGAAGCAGCAATATTGGAGGAGGTGAATTGGATTTGGTGTTGAGCAACTTCATGGACACTCAATATTATGGTGAGATTGGCATCGGCACCCCTGCGCAGAACTTCTCGGTTCTGTTTGATACTGGAAGTTCTAATCTTTGGGTTCCCTCTTCCAAATGCTACTTTTCGGTGCGTTTTTGTTTTTGTTTTCTGTTTTTCTGTTTTTTTTTTTTCATTCAGAGCTTCATCGCCTACAATTGTTGTTCACTTGCACTCGTAGTACAAGATCCTGAATTCTGACCAGCTCTTGGAAGTGGGTTGTTGGTTGCAGCTTGCTTGCTACTTTCACACACGCTATGAATCAAGCTCATCAAGTACATACAAGGAAAATGGTAAGAACTCCATGATCAACGCAATAATTCCAGCTCTAGCAAGCTATGTTCATGTGATCAGATCATAGATCAGACGGGGTTTATCTAGATTTCTAGAATTCTTCAAGCTCCAAGATCGATTGATCGATTGATTGATTGACTGCTGCTGCAGCAACAACCAAGATCCAAAATTCTTTTCCCACAAATTTCAGTAGCAATATTCGTGATTCATGATCTTCAAAGTACACACAAAAGATTTGTAAAACAATTTCATGAGATCTTCAAAGTCCACGTGATGATGTCCAGACAAAAACTTTGTGAACCAATTTCATGATCTAATTCAAAGTCCACACAATGATGTGCAGACAAATAAATTTGTAAATCAATTTCATGATTTTCGAAGTCCACACATGATGATGTCTGGACAAAAAAATTGCAAAACAATTTTGATTGAGCTTAATTTGATGCAAGGTTGATGATGATGGGTTTTGTTGGCAGGGACTTCCTTTGCAATCCAGTATGGAACAGGATCAATGACAGGTTTTCTCAGTCAAGATAATATAGCAATCGGTGATCTTACTGTCATAAACCAGGTTGGTTTGCAGTTTGCATGTCAAGCTCCAAAAATCTGCAGTGCGAATGAATGATATCTGGAAGAAATCACAGGGTTAGAGAAACCGGACAAGATCTTGATTTTGGACTATTCAATTTTTTCTCACTTCAATTTCTCTCATGAAAATTGATTAGTGCAAAAAAAACAAATCTATAGTCATTATTGATCAATTAGTAATGAAAAAAACTGTTGTAATCTTTTATTCCAGGAAACTGATACCTGCGCTTGTGAATGCACCTTGCATTTATGACCAAAAAATGAAGAAGAATCATAGAGGTTTTCAACTTGCAGGTCTTTGCAGAGGCAACACAGGAGCCTGGAGTTACATTTGTTGCAGCTCAGTTTGATGGTATCCTCGGGCTCGGATTCAAGGAGATTTCTGTCGATAGCGTGACTCCTGTGTGGTATTTTTACTATCTCAAAAACCTTGAAATCTGTCTGATACCTTCGACATCATCTGGGTTTTTCTTTTGTCAAGGTCTCTCTGCATGGATAAAATTTTAGCTCTTGATGTCTGTTTGTATCCATTTCAATGGCATGGCTGAAATTGGAAGGAAGGATACTTGTGCCTGCTTACTTCACAGACAAGACAAGCATAATTAATTAATAATAAGCTTCTTCCTGGAGCTCAGGTACAACATGTTAAGCCAAGGGCTTGTGACACAGCCCGTGTTTTCTTTCTGGCTAAATCGCGATGCATCGCAAGAGAATGGAGGAGAGTTGGTGTTTGGTGGAGTGGATCCCAAGCACTTCCAGGGTACACATATCTACACTCCTGTCACACGCAAAGGCTACTGGCAGGTGCGATTTCCATGACTTCTGATGACAGATATACATGTCCCTCTACAGCAGAATTGCAGTCTTTTGGATCTTGTTCCCACAATCTACAAGCAAGTTAAACAAACGAATTCATGTTCCAGATACTGACAAACAATTTTGGAGTTATATGTTTTTTCTTGTGGCAGTTTAATATGGGTGATGTGCTGATTGGTGGAGAAAGCACCGGTAAAAGACAGTACCTCCCCACATTCAATTTTGCAAGCATTTTTTCATACGAGTATATATATATATGAATCAAACTCTCAGCAGAGAATTTGGCAAAGTTGCTCAGATTCGGATGTGCAGTGTGGACTAGAACTCCATTTCTGTCTGCTTGAAGAGCTTACTGCTGATGAGTAGTATAGTTCTTGCTCACCCCCGAGCATGATATAACAAGTTTGGATGGCGTACTGGTTTGTTTGTAGATTACTGTAAAGGTGGATGTGCTGCAATTGCAGACTCTGGTACATCTTTGCTTGCTGGACCATCGGTGAGTGAACTGGCTCACACTCTTGGAGGAAATAATTGTTCACAACTATACATCCTCAATCTACTCTGTTTACTCCCTACCAGGTGATTTGATCACAAGAAAGAATGAAGCTCAATGGCTTTTAGCACCTCCCCCCCAGTGTTTTTACTTGGTTTTTGTGCTTTGTGGGTACCAGGAGATTGTGGCAAAAATTAATCAGGCCATAGGGGCTAATACAGGTGGTGCTATGAACAAGGAATGTAAGCCAGTTGTTCAGCAATATGGCAAGCAAATTGTTGCATTGCTTCAGAATAAGGTGGCATGAACTCTTGCTTTTTTTTTTAGACTGTGGCTAAGCTTCCATCCTTTTTGCATTACCATCATCTCCAGTCATGAGCAGTTTATTGCAACCCATCAACTACAGTTCATGGTTCATGAGTATTAGTCTCCTGAGAATCTCCAAATATCCACATGTTTTTCTCTGCTAAAATAGTCAATGATGAGTTTGATCTCATAACCTTCAGTGTCTACTACATTATGAGATTCTGAGCACATATGAATATTCATGTGATATTATTGATGCAAAAAGATGTGTGATTTGTATTATCATCATCATATCTGGGAATTTCTGGACATGGTTGCACTACAGATAAATCCAACAGAAGTCTGCTCTCAAATTGGATTGTGTCAATTCAATGCGCCTGGACAAAGGTTGGTCACCCTGGCTGAAACTCAGAATTTATTTTTATGAGCTTGGGATTTCCTGTTGTGAACAAAACACTTTGAAAAACATGCATTGTAGCAGTTGATCTAGTGGTTAGGCGCCTTCTTTCACCTTGGGTGAGGATACTAGTGTAGCAATTTATGTTGCCAAATATCTGTCATACTATATAGATGCCTACTAAACTGTCAAGAATACGGGGTGCATGAAACAGGGAGGCTGGCATTGCAAGTGTTCTAGATAAGGAGGAATACGTCTCCAGTGGGGTAGAAGGAAATGATCCAAGATGCAGTGTCTGTGAGATGGCAGTTGTATGGGTGCAAAATCAGTTGACAGAGAATGTACCAACAGATGAGATCGACACTTATCTGAATCAGGTCTACCCCTGAGGCCAATCAAAGACCATCACTTTTCATGAATTTGATGCACTGGATCCGAGGCATTGGTTTTGCTTGCACACTGCTTAAATTGGTTTTGTAAATTGTTCATGTCCTTTGTTGCAGTTTCAAATCTACAACTTTCCTCTCTTGCCTACTTTTTGGTGAGATAAAAATTTATTGAAAACTATTTTAACAGATTTTTGCACGTCATGCGCTTAATCTTTTGAACATTTTCTACTGTTACACTTGGGTGTGTGTGTGTCCACCAGGTCTGTGATCATTTGCCGAATTCTAATGGAGACTCAACAGTGGACTGCAGCAGTTTGGCCAGTATGCCTGATGTTGCATTCACCATTGATGGCAACATCTTTACTCTCACTCCTGCGCAGGTTAGTTAATTGTTCATATTGATGATGGCTTCGAGCATGCATCCATGCAGAGTTTGTGGAATATAGTTTTTGAGGAACTAACTACAAGGAACAAAATTGTCATGTACTGAAGTGTGTTTAGTTTATGCATGTGTCGTCTTCTTCAGTATATCCTGCAGATTGGTCAGGGTTCACAAGCTCAGTGCATGAGTGGATTTACTGGGTTAGATATACCACCTCCAGCTGGGCCGCTCTGGTAACTCTCTCTCTCTCTCTCTCTCTCTCTCTCTTTGGACTTCAATCCAAGAACTCCAAATTTCTGGAAGTTCTTCGGTGTTGATAAATCCAAGATGTTCACACATATCTGCATTTTTTGTTGCAAATGGGCACCATTTTTTTGCCAAAATCAAAGGCTATGTACCTTGATGGTTCTTTGCATGCATTTCACTTATTTACCAAGGGGGGAATTTGTGGTTGTTGCTCTTGTGTTGGATGTTGCAAAAAATTGCAGGATTTTGGGAGATGTGTTTATGGGTGCTTACCATACAGTGTTTGACTATGGAAATACACGCCTTGGGTTTGCTAAATCTGCTTGAGTGGAGGAGGAGGAGGAGGAGGAGATTCTCCTGTCCTGAGCCCACCAGATGAAACAACTGCATAAATTGTTTAAGTATGATATGCACAATTTGAAGAGCAAGAGCTCTTTGTTTGTAGTATTGTAGTTGTATGCGGGTAGGCATGCCTCAGTTCAGAATCTCAGGTGTAGTTGTAGTATTTGCACAACTTTTGTATATAATAGTCCACAATACTACTGCACGCATCCAAGGTTTTGTGGCGGTAATGCAAAATTTGTTAGAAATTGGATTCACATGCATTTGATTGACAATGATCATAGTTATGTTTTACTATTAAAAACCTTCCAAGTATTCAGTTGAATAAATCTTTTTGAGTATCAGAAATCAGACTCATTGCAAAAAGCAAAATGGTCAAGGATCTGAGCTCACCTCAAATACCATGCTGTCTGTCCTTGCTTGTGGCAGTGTGATGAAGTGCTCCCAGCGAAAAAAATAACTTTTCTTGAGTACCCAACTCACTCTCACATGAGAAGTCAAATTTGTCCACGCAATCATCTATGCTCCCACATTTTGCACATGTGTTCAGTATACCATTCGTGACACAAAGATCTGACTCTGATGCAGATGCCACAATCCTGGGCATGACCCCATCTGGCTTCTTGTAGATCTTCTGGTTTTTGGGCTGCCACAAGCCTTCAGAAGGCAAGTGACGGTTACTTCATCAGGATGCACCCCTTCATGCTGCATCTGACAGAAGATCTCCATGGCCTCTCCATATGGACCATACTCAGCATTTATCCTTCAACCATTGCAGTCAAAATAAATGACATCCCAAACCCTAATCTTGTCAAAGACTTTTTGAGCACTGGAAAGCAGGTCAGATTGGAAGGGAGACTAACTTCATTTTGACACAGAGGATCACAGGGGAGAGAAATTTTGATCTTCTTAAATCTCTCTTTCAAAAAATCATCATCATCAGAGAAACTGGTTAGAGAGATTGCAAAAATGTCAAACAGTACATGTGGAAGTGGTTTACGGTGTGATTCTAGCTGATCTGAATCAGGATGTACAAACACATGGTTTTCAATTCTAAAGCATGATGAAACAAATACACAGATTGTGTCATGATTGAGGACCTTCCTCCCCAGTGCTTCCAGAGAATTGACTGAAACTGCAGGAATTAGCAGATTTTTTTTGCACAATTCTTTGCTGAGAAAAATCTTCTCATGGATTGTTATGTACTTATATCTACACACATTATTGTCAGGAGCTGATGAAGTTGGTGCATACTTCATTGTAGCTAATCACTGTAACTCATGATGAAGGTGATGGTGGTGGTCTGACCACTTCATGAGCAACTCCTCACAGGTATTTCTTGACTTGCACTAGAATTCATGTTACCATTTCTTCCCAAGTGTCATCATGGAGTTCAATTCATCGTTATGTTAAATCTTCAAAGTGTTGATGCAGAGATTTCAATCTCATGTTTTCCTTCGAAGTGTTTGTTGTGGAGAAGGCAATCCAATAGCACCATGATCTAGAAGTGCCATCACAGGAATTCTTGGAAAAGTGTTCAGGATGTGTATCTTCAGCCAGGTACTAATTCTTGCAGAAATTCTCAACTCATAACAATCTCTTACATTTAGTTCTTCAAATTCTATTGGGTGTGGGAGGCAAAGACAGCAGTGGTTCACTGGACAGATGCATTGTGTAGTGCAGCATTCTGAAGGTGACCTTAAGTGCAGTTTCAGCTGATTGAAAGCAGTGTCATGAGTTCTCATCCTGGAGCCTGATTTTGATCACAAGAAATTGAACACACTTGTTTCTCTTACCTGATGTGAGAGCACTTGTGCATTCAGAATCTCTGCCCAGTTTGACCTCTCTGGTGATCTTTTTCCACATCTTTCACTAAATGACTCTTTCAATGATCAAGACCTAAGACTAGAAACAGGGGCAACGTGTTGCCATGTGGTACATGATGAATCCAATCAGGCAATTTCCATTGTGTCAGAATGAGGGGTATTTGGAATCAATCAAGTTGAAGGTTTTAAGGTTGCATGCATGGGAGAAATCCTGAGAGGTGATGAACTGAGTTCTAAACTGACTTCCTGTTCCTTTGGTCCTTTTAGTTAAAATTTGACAGTGAAAACTCAGCTTATTGTCAACGGGAGCTTGTCCTCTCAACATGTATGTGTGGTCATCTTGCAGAGATCTCAGCAATCCTATGATCTTCTCAATAGCCTCCTCCTCAATCATGTGGACTTCTACATATTCTCATGGTTAGTACTCTTTCCTTCTTTTTTTTCCTACATACATTTTAGTATCTGGGGGTGGTGAGAGAGCTACAGTCTCCACCAAGAAATTTTACTTAATTGAAGTTTGGTGCCTCCGCCCTCATGATAAGCATTTGTTTCGCTCAACCCATCAGCATAGAGACAATTGTGATGCACCCAAAAGAAATGGGCCAGAAGTTTGGTATCCCTGCATTCTATGGCCATGTGGAGAGTGCACCATAGAAACATTTCAGGCGTCACTGAAGGATGATCCACTTGGGTATCGCCATGGCTAACCACCATGTGTTTCCAATTGAGTATGCTGAATATTTATCACCCTTATGAATGTCATTTCAAGGGCAGAGCCATTATACAACAAGCTGCTTGTTTGTTGATTGAATCCAGGATCTGAGAAATTTGACGCTCCCCACTAAGAGCTCTGGTTTATGTGGTATATGTGGTTGAACATATTGTTCTGTTTATGTATTTATCAACACAAATGAAAATTTTATGTTGTTATGTGTACAAACATAGAAGGATTAGTAAAGGGAGTGAAGTGATGTGGAGTTTTCAATATGATATATAATGCAAGACTATGTGAACAATTTACATTCTTTCTTCTTCTATATACATATATATAGGCACAAATTTCCCATAGGATTTGGCCTTCTACATGTATTAATCCTATATAAAAGCCACCCTTGAAAAAAAAAACACAAGAGTTATGGAAGAATGGTTTTGGGCATTTGTCCAAATGAACAAAATTTCTTGCAATGTGATGTTTTCATATAATACTCCCCTTGGATTCACATGTAGTCTCAAATGTTTGAATCGATTGCTTATGAGTTGGAAATTAACAATGGGTGGGGGAGTGATTCCCCTAATAATGAAATTGAACAATTAAATGACTCCATATGATTGAGTTCAATAATGACATAGGATTAAATTGATTTAGTTTATGATTTATGAACTTTTCTAAAGGTTTGATTGACATTTAGAATTATGACATTTAATGCATTAAATTCTGACATGGTAAAAACCAATTGAAGTTCTACCATTTTGATGAAAAAGCCTAGAAAATGAACATTTTTATTGAAAACAATTTGGAAATCAAACATCATTATTTCAATTGAGTTTGACGATGACAATTTCCCAATTAAATACCAAAAAAAGAATCTAATAGAAGTGGATTTTTTTATTAGAATTTTGTTTAGTAAGTATCAACCTTTTTATTTTTGAAAAATTAGTGTAAATTTTCTACTTCAGTTGGGGAGGCATAGCAATTAGAACAAGAGCTAGAAACTCCATAAAACATTATCTTTGGTGTTTGATGAATAGGTATGATGTCATCTTGCACCCACAGCATCCATCCACAAAGCAATGATGAGATCAAAATGTCTAACTAAGGAGAGCATTGCGTCACCTCATCATTCTAAAACCTTAATCATAACCACTAGTGGTGGCTTCTCTATTTTCACATTAGAATCATTTACATTCAACTAAAAACCTCCATCACCAACCCTTGAACCTCAAGGTGTAAACTTTTCACTATAATGTATTTGAATGATGTAGTTGAGATCACTAGAATCGACTCCTCCATGGAGTCACTATTTCTAATACATTTGTAATTATTGTATCATCTTTTTGCAACTCTTGAAAGCGAGAACAATCACTTGCTTGAAAGTTGAAACTTCTATTTATGTTTTACGTTTGTTTCCTTTATGTTCTCATAAGTTAATAACCACAATGCAATTAAAGATATTATTTTTGCAATATGGATTTGTGTAATTTAGTTAGAAACTAATTGGGAATGGTCGATCTAACTTTTAAGATATGAAAAATGTCGATTCATAGCAATGGCAAAGGTAATTCTAACATCAAAGGAGCTTGAATGCCTTGAGATAAATGGCCTTACCTTATTTATTTTCTTGGAACTTGGAGCTTTTAACTTGTAGTGTGTTTTGCTTGTGATGTAATGCAAGATATTTATAAGGGCCTTCTTGAACTAGAATCAATTGTCACTTGTGAATCACAATTTATTTCAAATCACTTTTAGTTTTCTTATGAGTCTTCACTTCATCGAACTTTAAATTTGAAGCTTTCAATTTGATTTTGCCTCTAACTCCCTTCTACCATGAGTTTGTCCATTTTTTAATATGATAACTATTGCAAGAACCTAAATTTAACAATGTTTTCAATCCTTGTGTTGGATTTGATCATGTTTTCAAGGTCCAAAAAAATATTTTTCTAGTGGTCCAAAACTTCCTCTTAAAGGAGCATGGCATCCTTCACTTGACTTTGTAAGTTGTTTTATTGAGACCTTAGGTGAAGGTGATGATCTAAAGACCTCAAAAGTTCCAATTCTTGAATCACCATTGTTGAAATTTGATGTGGTTGAAATCCTTTTTGAAAGCATTCATGAATTCATAGAGTAGATCACCAAGTTGTTAAATTCACATTTTAATGTTTGGTTGTTTGATTCCATGTCCAACACACCTTTGAAAGAGTAGAAAAAATAAGGGAAGAAATCTAAGAAAAAACATCATAACAATAAAAAATTTCAAGGTAACTAAGCAACAACAATACCAAGGGCGAAAGGTTTAGTATCAAATGGGGAGTTTATCCATAATGTGAAGTATTGGGTCTATTTTTTGATTGAAAAGAGGAAGAAGATTGTTAGTTGCAAGTGGGACACTTCAATTAAATCTAGGATTGCAATCCAAAATATGTTTAAGCTTAAGGTAAAATAATGTGGAGAATAGATTGTAAATGATTATGCACACCTAAAAAACATGAAGTTGTATATTCAAAAAGTTCCTAAGCCAATTTTGGCCCAAGTACATGAAAGGAGTTGAAAATTTGTTTAAATGAAAACCTTGTTTTATGTTTTAACTTCTTGCAAATGGTTTGCCTACATTGGAATATGAGTTTTTGTATGCATTTCTTACTAGCTTAAGGTCCTTAACATTCCCACCAACCACTAGTTTAATAATGATGGTTGGCTCCTTGTTGAATTCATGTACATCCAAGTCCAAAATTTTAATATTAAAGCATACAATATGCCCATTTCATACCATGTTCTTGTGATGAAGTTACAACAAATGACAATAGGTCTTGGATTTGTGTGCATGCATGCATGGTTAATTGTTAGACTAAAATATTTATTTTGTATATGTTGACCAAGTTGTTGATGGATTAGGTTTTAACAACCTCATGAAAATTATTATGAATGCATTATTCAAGGGTGGGGGGGCTAACCAAAGAAAATGTATCCAAGAAGCTTTTGTGTTTTAGAACAAATTGTGTGATGAGTTTCAAGGTGGGAAAACAAGGGTTACCAAACAAATCAAAGACTCTTGGGCACCCTTTTCCATGGGTGTAGTTCATTATCTTGCTTATAAGATGAACTTGGCAATCTAATCATTGATAAGATTCACATTCATTATATAAACTAAGATGTTTTATAGAACATGTATGGTTAACCACTCACCAAAACAACATTTGGAGTTTTAAAAACTAGTTCAAATATTGTATATCAAGGGGAACACAATTATGAAGAATATGAAACTAAATTGATGGCCATGCTAGAACATGGCAAAATATTATTTTTGTTTACGGTGATGCAAATTTATTCCAATTTAGTCCAAGTTACAAAGGTATAAAACCCTTACCCATTTTGAATTTGATTTAAAGTTTTTTGGGTTTCATTTACACATGTTTTGAATGTCATTTGTAAACCTTGAATGACATTTGCAAATCATGCTGAAAATTAGTTAAATTTTTTTAAATTAAATTTTACAATGTCTGTATGTGATTTGGAGAGGTTGAAATTGTAGACCTTAGATGTGATTTGCAAACGTTGTATGTGGTTTCCAAAGTTTGAATAACGTTTGCAAAACTTGAAATTTCTTTGACAAAACATAAATGTTATTTGTTAAGCTTGAATGTTATTTGCAAAACTTAGAATTAGTTAATGGTAAAGCTTAGATGCCATTTATAGACCTTGAATGTGAATTAAAAGGTTGTAATTAATTATGTAAACCTTGGATGGCATTTTTAAAGGTCAAAATTATTTTGTATACCTTAGTAGATGGGGTTTGCAAATATTCGATTGATTTATAAACCTTGTAAATATTCTTAAAGCTTGAAAATCATCTTGGCAAAACTTGGATCCATTCTATAAACCTTGGATGTGATTTCAAAAGGTTGTAATTAATTTTACAAACCTTGGATGGAATTTCTAAAGTTTGTTATTTTGTAGATCTTCAATGTGGTTTTGAGATGTTCAAATTGAGGTTTTGAAGCTTCAATGTGATTTGCAAACCTTAGATGTGATTTCTAGAAGGTGTAATTAATTATGCAAACCTTGGATGGCATTTCTAGAGCTTGGTTGGCATTTGCAAACATTGAAATTATGTTGCAAAACTTCAATGGGGGTTTGCAAACTTCAATGAGATTTTGAGATGTTGAAATTGAAATTGCACAGGTTTATGTGCTTTGTAATCCTTGTCAATGGTTTCAAAAGGTTCAAATTAGGGTTGCAAATCTTGTGTAGTAATCACAAACCTTGGATGGAGTTTGGAGACCTTGAAATTAATTATGTAGAGTTGGGATCCATTTGCAAACCTTAAATGTGGTTTCTAAAGGTTGAAATTCTTTTGTAGAACTTATATGTGGAAGGTTCAATGTGATAATGTCTTGACCTTGTATGTGGTTTCTAAAAGTTCAAATTAATTTGTAGAACTTTGATGGGTTTCGGAAACCTTGACATCAATGATGAATTTTGGAATTATTTGGAAACCTTGAATGAAATTTCCGAATATTTAATGTGATTTGGCATTGTATGTGAATTCCAAATATTGAAATTGTTTTAAATGTGGTTTTTAGGGGTTCAAATTGTTGTGTACAATTTATATGTGGTTCTAAAGGTTCAAGTTATATTCTAATTTCAATCAAGACTTGGGTTTGCAAAGTTACAATGTGATTTTGAGATGTTGAAATTGATGGCATAGAGCTTGGATGTGATTTGCAATGCTAAAATCCGATTTTCAAAGGTTGAAATTTATTTTTTATAGTTTTTAAATGGCATTTCTAGATCTTAAAATTTTAAACCAAATGTTGAATTTCATTTGCAAAAGCTTGGAGGGTTCATGCATGATAAAATATGCCAAGAAAGTAATCTTACAAAAATTTTATTTCAAAAAAAATCTTTTTTCAACATTCACATTCAATAATATATTTCAAAAATATTTAAGTTGCATTTTGAAATCATTAAATACTTCATTGAAGTTATTGTAAGTTGAAAATAAAATTTGAAATTTTTCTATACAAAAGAAGTGGATGAAAAGTATATTTTAAATGACTAGTTCTTTAAATTTTCCAAAACATTTTTACACTAAAATTCTGATAGATTATGACTGTAATATGAAACGTTGAAACTATATTCATACACACAAGATTATATCAATTTGAAAGTATAATCTTGATGTTTTACTTTCATGCATTTGTAACTTTCTTTTGTAGAATTGTGACATTTATTTTCTAGTACTTGCATTTCAAAAAATCAATTTAAATGCATATTAAAACATGTAGTTTTTCAATATTATGCAATGAAATCAAAGAACTTCTTATTGTTGATGATTGGCTTAAATAATATTCATGGATTCAATATATTAAGGTATAATTTATTGATAATTTTTCAAAAAAATTGCAAGTGTCTTTGACTAGCATATTTATACCATGCTTATGCCATGGATGTTGGTTGTGAAATGGTAAAGTCAATATTTCAATGTTTAATCATGTTCATGGTGTCCTTTTTTACATGTCTAATGTGTTTTTGTGATTTTGTGTGATGGATCATGTATGTGGTAGGCAAATTTGGGCCTTTTTTCTAACATACATTTTTTGTTCGAACTTACAAGTGTCTTTTATTGATGGAGACCATGCAATTCCTCTTGAAATTTTCTCAAGGGAAAGATATTTCTATTTGCAACTTCATAGTTGTGGTGAAGGTCTACCAATGTCAACTATAAAGTTTATATTGTGGCACCGCCTCTTTCTTTTGACATGATGAATTTTGGTCCTTTTACAGGTTGTAAAGGTGGACAATTGGCAAATCCATATGAAATGTGTGACAGAATACAACATAAACTCCATTGAACATTTTACATTTGTTGTAAATGGTGAATTTAGGTATGGACTCGTTAAGGTGAAAATATATCCAACAATAGGTGGTATGTTGCTTGTCACACAACTTAGATTTGTAAATGTAATAAAATTGATGAAAGCTGATTACAAATGTGAATGCCCAAACCTTTTTTAAAAATTCATCCATGTATTTGGATTTAAAAGCTTCCCCAAGTTGCATGTTTATATTGTTTACAAGTTGTGTTTCCTTTGTGAAATGATAAAACTTTTAGTGGTGTATGGTAGAACTAATTCTGAATAATTTTTAAAATTATACTTGGACGATTGTCGCTTGATTTTTTTTTTGAAATGCAAAAGCAAAGGAAAAATTGATTATTGTGTTGGATGATCAGTTTCCTAAGTAGTTAACTTTGGATACCATGATCATTGTTTAATCTTTAATGCTAAGTACATAAAAATGTAAAAATTACATTTCCTTAACATTTCAAGGCTTTAAAGGGATTCTATTGCACCCCACATCCATGTGCACAATTTAAGGATGGACCATTTGTTCCCATGGTTCTCTCCATTCTTTCAACATGGGATTTGGATGTTCAACATGGTTTTTTCAAGTTGGCAATGAGTTTCAAATTTGTTTAAGCCATGGCTATTAACAACCTAGTAACACTATAAGAAATCATGTTTGCCAAAACCACATTACCCTACAACTAAAACTCAAAAAATAACTCATATACAATTGTTATGCAACTATTTTTTAGATATTACAACTACTATGCAATTATCTCCTTAGAAATATGGTGTATTAATAAATAAATTGTCATATCAAAAAATTAGTTAGTTGTATTATAGTTGCAAATGAGTTGAAAATGGGTCTTCTATATGATAATTTATACACATTGTACATACATATGTAGTCAACCATATTTGATTTTTTAGGAGTTGCATTGTAGTTGCACGTGACAACTATTTTAATATTATTATAAATGTGTTATTAAAACAACAATTCTGTTGCAACTAATGTACAATGTACATACATATGATCATGCCACGTGTCCACATTTCCACCACCCATCATGGGATACATTTGTAAATAGTTTTTTATTATGATTCCCATTGATACAATTAGTATTGTCATTAGTGCACCACTATTAAAATATTATTGTTCAACTATGTTATGATTATAATACAACTACTTATAATTTAATAAGGATACATATTCATCAATTATTTATATTTTCATGTGTTTCATTTTGAATGATTTAAAATGTTATGGGAATGCTACCTCAAGTTCAGAAATCAACTTTGAAGTGCAAAGGAAAATGAAAAATGAAAAATAACAAGAAGAGAAATGAACTTTCCAACTTACAAAACTTTTTTTTTCCCCTCTTTGGATCCCTCCTACATTCAAACCTCATAATTTCTTATTTCTTATTCATCTAAAAAGATTTGAAGTGTTATAAAAACACCACTTGAAGTTTTACAAATCATCTTTGAACTTTAGTAACAACATAATAACATACAAGGAATGTTTTTTGGTGTTTGGGAACCAGTCTTTGTGCATTTGGTGGTTTTTTATTTTTGACCCCCTCTACTTTGAGGGGCCATAACTTTCTCAATTTTATTCCATTTTTGACAATTTCTAGTCCACCAGATGCACCAAGAAGAAGGCTTCAAGTTTTGTCTAGACACCAAAACTAATAAAGCCCACCCCTTGGATCTAGCCTACCTTGAACACTTAAATGTTATAATTGCAACTCAATTTGCAACTAATGAACAAGTAAAAGATTTAACCCATATGTTTTGTTTTCGAATTTCATGTCACAAACTATGTAAAAAAGGTTTGTTCTCTTATGTTCTCACATTAAAATACATGTGTCATTTTGGGATGAACTTTAAAAAGCTT
The DNA here is from genome assembly GCA_963921925.1 of Sphagnum tenellum. Classification (NCBI taxonomy): domain Eukaryota; kingdom Viridiplantae; phylum Streptophyta; class Sphagnopsida; order Sphagnales; family Sphagnaceae; genus Sphagnum; species Sphagnum tenellum. The sequence goes on from OY998144.1 coordinate 27,027,760, forward strand.
AACCAAAAGGAAAAACATAATTTAAAAATAAATAAATTCATAGTTTTTTTTTAGTGTACTTAGTCTTATGATTTCCTACCTACTTACTTACCTACCTACGTAAGTAAGTAGGTCCTAGGTAAATATGTAGGTATGTAGGTCTTAAGTATACCAACCTACCTACCTATGGTTATGTACCACCTACTTAGCCATTAAAATTATATATATATAATTTTATTTTTAAATTCCAAAATATAATTAATATGCCATGTGAAATTTTTGTATTATCTCATGTGTTACAATTTTGGACCAACATTAACAATCATAATGGACAATGGAGATCAATATTTTGAACAAAAAAAGTCCAAAACTCTTCATATTGCCATGAGTCAAATTTCAATAGATATATGACAGTTAATGATGTCAGCATGTCATCATGTGTGTAGTTATAATGAAGTTGCATAATAGTTGAAAACAAATTGTTTTGACTAAGTTGCAATTGAATTGTACTAAGTTGCACCACATATATGGTGAATTGCAACTTTATAACTCATGCAACTTATCCATTAGCACTCATAACATATAAATACAATGAATTGCAAGTGTCTCTTGCAACTCAAAAATTGGGTTGCAAGGCCAATTGCAAAACACTCATTTTTCTCGTAGTGTAATTTGATATTTACAAATCCTTCAACATGATTATGGTGAATGATCCATGCATCATATCTATTGTCACACTCAATTCCAAGATACTTAAAACTTGCAAAAATTGTCATGGTTCAATTTTTGGTTTTAGGGATGATGAACATTGTTTTACTTCAATTTATTTCTTGAAAAACAAATTGTGCAATTGCTTGAACCCTCATTTGTAGCTTGTTGATGCTATGTATGCACAAAAGTTTGTCACACTTCAAAGCTTTCCATACCAAGTTACTTATGACATGTGGTTAGATTTGAACATTGCACATGGTCAAGGTTGATATGCTTGATCTTAAAAAGATGGAATTAAATTTATGACTTGTTTTGATGATATGAATATTAAAGGTTGGAGGTGGGAAGTTTTGGAAACATAATGTGTTATTAACAAAGATTCTAGCATATTAAGTTTGTCACCATTTTGAGGAGCTATCTAATATCTACCACCATAATGTAATTGGGATGGAGATCAAGTAGCAAATCTTATAGATAAATCTTAATGCATAATCATTAATTTGAACTATTAATTGTTTTATTCAATCACCTAAAGGCAATTTGAATATAATGGCAATGACCACCAATTATTTGATAACTCTCTTAAGTCTTCACTAGATGTGTTTATAGCTATTGAATTTCTTTGCCGCATATCCCATAAACCAAAAATGAAAAAAAATAATTCACAATTATAATACTTATTTCTTCAATTCTCTACAAAAGCTTACACTTTTAAGTAGAAAAATAACTTGTGTTTGTCTTTAGTGTTTTTTAAAACTTAAGAAATAATAACCCTACATTTATAAATTTATCCACCTTTAAGTTTACTTGACCAAAATGGATTACAAATAAGAGGATTTCATGTTTACCCCAAAAAATTTACTTCCCCTTTCAATAATAAACAAAACTGAAACATCATGTGATTCCAAACTCCCCATTCATATTTCAACTTTTCACACAAAATGTTGGCTAAGTTTTGGATGTAATCCTTTGGCTTTTGATGACAACAAAAGTGTATACATTTTCTTCTCTCCTATCATGATTATATCACACTCAAATGTTGCCAAACAATTTGTCCATACATGTCATCAAAAAAAACACACACACACACAACCTTAAAAATTAAGCAAGGTTCACCATGAAATATATGGAATATATATATAATTAAAAAGCTTGGACCAACCCAATATGGTCTCATCATCACTTTGTTTGTTTGCAATTTGCTTGAATTTCAAAATTTTCAATCTCATTTTATATAATTTCTTATTGTTATATTTGAAATTTATTACAAGTTCAAAAACATTTGGACAACACCTTATATATGTGAATATCCTTCTTACAAAAGCGGATGCATCTTACATCAATTCCTCACAAATGGGACAATGTTATTTTTGCTTAATATTTTAATACCTAGTCTAGTTAAACGTTAATTAATCAATTTTTAGATTTGTTAAATGTTTTGAAAAAACTTATTTACCATGCTGAAAATTGGAAAACAAAATTTCAAGCACACTAGCTCTATTATTTAATATAGTGTTTAATTATACAATATTATTATTTTATTGTTGAAAACAAATGATTAAAAAAAAATTAAACACCTTGTTGTTGAACTTGCCCAAGTGTTGTGGTAGGCATAAAACCCACTCCCATTTTCAAGGAGTAGGTGTAACAACTCTCCCCCTTTTTACTATGCCTCATGATATGCATATGGTTAGGTTCATGATAATTTGGCTTCATGTTTTATAATGGGTAAAGTCATAGGGTGGGACACATTCCCAAAATGTGGGGTTGTACTCCACTACCTCCTCGTTCTAGGGCCCTTATTTTGGGAGAAGACTTAACTTACACATGACCTCGTGTAACATTAAAATAAGTTGTCAATTTTTTAAGCTAGAATTAAGGTGATGTTTTTTTAAACTAGCTTTTATTTTTTATTATCATTTTAGAACATTCTAGAGGAGTTTGTGGGTGTGTGTATTTCTCACTTAGCAACTCATGCAATCATTTCTTCTCAAACTTGTTAAGGAAGTCTTGTGAAGAAGCTTATGGAGTGTGGAATGGAGTGAAATTTGTAAGGTAGGGAAGTTTGATAGAGGAGAGTGTGCTTTCTTGGAGAAATGAGAGAGTAGTTCAAGGTTGAAGGTTGAACATGATGTAGTCCATTTGTAGAGTACCGATGGAAGGATTAGAAAATTGTTCCTGAAATAGGGTAAGGAAAAAGCAAATTAATTATTATTTTTTATATAAAAGTTGATGATGAGAATTTTTTTCCTTTTGTTTTAGGGTTTGCAAATTGGGGAAGGAAAGAGGGTGCTCTTCTCAACATGTGTGCATAGATACTTGTGAGATGAGATATCATGCTTGCGTTGCATTGAGTGACATGGATAATAGAACTTGCTAACTTTCTAAACTTTCGCGATCTAATTTGATCATCACTTTCACATTTCTTCATGACTACCAATACTCAATTTCTCCAATTCAAACCTTCTTAGTAAGGTTACATTTCTTCATAACTACCAATACCCAACTCTCCAATTTGAACCGTCTTAGTAAGGTTACATTTCTTCATGACTACCAATACTCATCTCTCCTATTCAAACCCTCTTAGTAAGGTTACATTTCTACATGACTACCAATGATCAATTCTCCAATTCAAACGCTCTTAGTAATTAAGTTTACATTTCTTCATGACTACCAACACTCAACTCTCCTATTGAAACCCATTTAGGGTTAGGGTTTAGTAAGGTTGGAACATCCAATTTTCCCTAAAAAATGAAAGTTTGTTTGAACTCTTCTTCAACAATGTAATAAGCTTTAAAACCCAAAAATTTTAAAGTTTAGAATAGCCTTTTTCAGCTTCATGACTTGAGTCATTCCATTATTATTATATTGAATGTACACTTAACTGGTTTGGGTGTCCTTTGGGTGTCCTATTCCAGCACTTGTGTGGATGTCGTATTCAGGCACTTCTGTTTCCTTACTGGACTCGTCACATTCCTAGGTGGAATTGGCCCTACTAGGCGGGCCCCTTTCCTTTGTACATAGCCGTGTGAGTTACTTTTTTTTTTAAATTTAAAAATATATATATTCCGCCGGACGCCGTGAGTGGGGGTATCATTGTGGTGGAAGATAAATAATAATATATCTATTGGGCACAAAGTATAGTGCCAAACCGTCCATTATCGTTTAGCACCCCTTTAAGCTTAAGTATAAGAAGGGGGCTTTGGCAGCTTTGTTAATGTGTCATCATTCTCCAGTGTGTCCGACAACTTTCTTTCTTCTTCACATGGCTTACTCAGCTTCCCAAGACTTTGTAAAATATACATACACAATCGAGTTATCCATAAAGTCACCCTCTCTTTCACCCCTATCGCCTCTTTCAGAGGTATCTCCAAAGTAAGGAAATAACCCATTATAAGCGTTATCCATAAAGTCAGCATCTCTTTCACCACTATCCCCTCTTTAAGTGTTATCTCCAAAGTAAATAAATAACCCATTAGAAGAGTTAAGCATAAAGTCACCATCTCTTTCACCCCATATCCCCTCTTTTTCAGAGGTATCCCCAAAGTAAGGAAATAACCCATTAGAAGAGTTATCCATGAAGTCACCATCTCATTCACCCCTTATCTCTTCTGCTTTCACCCCCTATCAGCTCTTTCAGTGGTATCAGCAAAGTAAGGAAATAACCCCTTACAAAAGTTTTCCATAAAGTCACCATCTCTTTCACCCCCTATCCCCTCTTTCAGTGCTATTGGCAAAGTAAGGAAATAACCCATTACAAAGGTAAAAAACATGCAATAATCAATCCATCCATTCCAGATTTTCCCCACATAAAATTTGGATGGACGGGTCCATAGCATTGGATCAAGTAGGATGGCCCATCATCAATTGCATAATCAAAGGGTAAAGGCAATCTTGCTGATGTGTCACATTCTGATTTGTCTTTGCAATGGTCACTCAAGGTTTTTACCCTTATCCTACCCTTAGTGTGAATAGGTCACCCACCCACCCTTCCGGAACCTTATATATTTGTAAGGTTTGTTTCAAAGGCTAAGAGGAAGATTATGCAATATAAGGTTTGTTTCAAAGGCTAAGAGGAAGATTATGCAATATAAGGTTTGTTTCAAAGGCTAAGAGGAAGATTATGTCATACAAGGTGCGTTTCAAAGGCTAGGAGGAAGATTATGCCTCACACGGTGCATTTAGAAGGCTAGGAGGAAGATTATGCTTTGTAATGTATTTGCAAATACAAGAGGAAAATAAGGTTTTGAAATATTCACAAGATGTAGTAGCATTTTTTGCTCATCAAAAAAAATCTTCTTTTTTCTAAATTGCAAAGACAATTATGAGTTCAAGTCATGTTAATGCCCCACATTCTCTAGCTAGAGTCCAAGTTTTTCTTGTACATTAATAACTTGTGCTATAAAAAGGAAACGCGAAGGTAGTGAAGTTCCAAAAGCAACTACTATTTTTCATCTTGGGAGGTAGTTGAGAAAACTTGGGGCCAAACAAAGGATGACATGAAAGAAGCTTCCCTTTATTTTTTCAAAGGGGGTTTTTTTTGCAGCCTTTTCCAAAGACTTGCTTAATTTGACCATTAGGTAGCCTACTTGTTTTGCCCTATAAATAATAATAATAATGAAAAAATTTAGGGTGTTGCCAAGCTTAAAAAGTCTATACATGATTGATTCAAAGCCCAGTTTAGAAAAACTCCATTGTCAACTTGGAAGCTAAGCAATTTCTGTAAAGCCACATGACTCTCGAACATGAGTGTGTCATCTCACACCAAAGACAGGCAAGCAAAAAATTTCAAAGCAACCCATACTACACATAGAAACCCAAATTGTGAGCCAACCCAAATTAGGCTACATATAGTACAAGCCAAAAAAAACCCCCAAACCCAACTACCACTTCACTTTTGTGGGAAACAAGCCAACCCAAAAATAACCCGTAGAAACCCTAATCTCAAAAAGAAAACCCAAAACACCCAAACAAGCCCTAATCTCAAAAAGAAAACCCAAAACACCCAAACAAGCCCTAATCTCAAAAAGAAAACCCAAAACACCCAAACAAGCCCTAATCTCAAAAAGAAAACCAAAACACCCAAACAAGCCCTAATCTCAAAAAGAAAACCAAAACACCCAAACAATTTCCAAAAAAAAACACAAGGATAACACAAACCCAACACAAACCCACCTTGTGGCATCATGTTCAAACACTAATGACCACATTGCACTTGTGAAAAGCACCCAAATTGTGCTCAACCCAACATTGTAGAAACCGGAATATATAACTCCCTATAGAGAATGCCAAACCCAACAACTTAAGTGGAAAACAAATAACCATCTCAAAATTAACACATAGAGGACCCAAATCTCAAAAAGAAAACCAAAACCCCCAAACCACTTATGTAAAAGAAAGATGAGGATAGCACAAAACCCACGTTGTCGTCCGTCCGTTCGTTCGTTCGTTCGTTGGTTGCAATTGTCGTTGTTTCTTTCGTCCTTCTTCCTTCCTTCGGTTGGGCGGTGCGAAAGTCGCTCAGGGCTGCTGCTGCTGCTGCTTTGCAACAGATTCGTCGCGCAGAGTTTTGGGGCTCAGATCCGCACAGATCCCGGTCTGCTTGCCGGATCTTGCGTGGCGATCACTGTGATTTCGCGGCAGTAGGTTTGGATGGTGGGGACCAGTCAGGAGGGGAGGTAGCTGATGCTGCAGTGACAGATGGAGAAATGGTGGAGTGAGTAAGTAGCAAGTCCTACTCCTTCCTTCTCCCCACACCACTCTAGCCTCCTCGCAGCCAGCCTGCACACCGCTCATCATCAACTTCTTCTTCTTCTTCTTCTTATAATAGTTGTTCTTGTATCTATTGCACCCGTGCTTTATCCGTGAAGTACCTATCCTTTAGCTTCTTGTTGTTTTCATCATATATTGTTCTGTCGTTGTTGCTTCTCCTCCTGCTACTGGGTTGTTTGTTGGAGTTTCAGCTTTGGGTGTTGTTGGTTTGTGGCTTTTTGGTTGGAGTTCCAGCTTTGGGTGTGGTTGGTTTGTGGTTTTTTTGTTGGAGTTTCAGCTTTGGGTGTTGTTGATTTGCGGTTTGTTTTGTTGGAGTTCGAGGTTTGGGTGTTGTTGGTTTGTGGTTTGTTTGTTGGAGTTCGAGATTTGGGTATTGTTGGTTTGTCAACCTCCTGCTCCTCCTCCACATCCTCAGGTTCGGGAATTTTCTTGTTTTCCCTTTTGGGTTCGTTTGTGGTGATGATTCTCTAAGTCGAAGCTTTCAACTGCGTTCGTAATTCGTATGAGCTCCTGTTAATTATATGATGCCGTTCAGCAGCAGGAGCGACTGTAGTAATTGCAGAGCAGCAGGAGGAGTCTGGGCGATGATCTTGTCTCGTCGGAAATGGACAATAGCAGGAATGACAATAGGAATGTGTCTGTTTCTCTACTTCGTCTCCGTTGTTTTGATTCCACATGAGTACCACCGTGACGCAGCATTGCCGGAGTCGGCAGCGGAGAAATTCGACTGCTGGTGGCGGTGGTGGTCGACGAGAACAACGTCAGCTGCATGGCAAGTAGACCACGTCGAGGAGGTTAGAAGAGATCATGGGTCGAGCTCATCTGCAATGTACGAGAGCAATGTGGGTAATATACAGCAGCAGCAGCGTTTTTTCAGCGGAGGAGGAGGTCGCGGTAATACTAGTGGCCCAGGCGCAGGAGCAGCAATTCGTATGAAACTCGTGCACAGGAACTCGCCAGAGTCGCCATTCAGGAAGGTGTACCCGACGCCTGGAAAAGCTTTGGAAGATGCTATGGAGATGGATGCTCTGAGACTAGCAGGCTTCAGGAAACGAATGCTTGCAGAAACTTACGACTGGAACCTTCTTACTGCTGCTACTGACGAGCAGCTGGAGGGACCCGCTGCAGAACCTGCTGCGGGACCTGCTGCAATCTCGACGCCAGCGACAGTTGCAAGCATCGAGAATCCTAACGGGAAGCAGATCCCACCGACGGAATTGGACTTCTACACTCCTGTGGTCTCAGGCTCGACGCTCGGATCGGGCCAATACTTCGTGAGCTTCAGCATCGGAACCCCAGCACAGAACTTCTCCTTGGTTGCAGACACGGGCTCCGATCTCGTTTGGGTGCAATGCGCGCCTTGCGAGGAATGCTACACGCAAGAAGGACCTTTGTACTCGCCGAGCAACTCCTCATCCTTCGTGCCGGTGTCGTGCTCCTCCAACGAGTGCAACCTTATCCCCGCGACATTGGGTTTCCCTTGCGACACCTCCTATTCTCCCGCTGCATGCGCGTATGTGTACCAGTACGCGGATTCCTCGAGCACCAAGGGAGTGTTCGCGTACGAGACCGCGACAATGAAGAAGTTCTCGAGCTCTAGCTCTAGCTCCGGCAGTACTGTACATATCGAGAATCTGGCATTCGGATGCGGGACTGACAACCAAGGAAGCTTTCAAGGAGCAGCGGGAGTGATGGGTCTAGGCCAAGGTCCGCTTTCCTTCACATCGCAGATCGGCTACGCTTACGACAACAAATTCTCGTATTGTCTGGTGAACTTCCTGGATCCAGTTTCCGTTTCTTCGTCCTTGATCTTCGGCGACGATAGTGTGTTGTTTGCCAAGCACAAGCTGCACTACACACCCATTCTCAGCAATCCACGCTCCACGACTCTGTACTACGTGGGAATTCGGGAACTGGTCGTTGCAGGCTCGTCGCTGCAGATTCCTTCTTCTGCATGGAGCTTCAATGTGTTGGGTGGTGGCGGGACGACGTTAGATTCCGGGACCACGCTCACGTACTTCGTCCCTGCCGCTTACAATGTCATTCTCCAAGCTTTCCAGCAAGCATTGCAACAGTTTCCCAAAGTAACAACAGCAGGAAAGAATGCTACATTCGATCTTTGCTTCAACTCGTCAGCAGCAGCAGCAGATGATGATCATCGTCCTCACAAGTATCCAGGGTTCAGAATCCGGTTGGAAAATCATACAGAGTTTAAGCCTGGCTACGCGAACTATCTTGTGGAAGTGGCTCCCGATGTCAAGTGCTTGGCCATTCTGCAATCCAACTCCGGCTTCAACACCATTGGAAATCTGTTGCAGCAAAACTTTCTTGTGGTTTATGATCGCCACAACTCCCGCATCGGCTTTGCTCGCTCCAAGTGTGGTGCAACCGAGCGCTAACACAAATTTAGTTTGGTGATGTGTTCCTGCTGCTGCTCCGAGCTTCCTCTCTGTAGGGTTGCTGCTGCTGCTGCTGCTGGAGCTTCTTCCTCTTTTAGGGTTGCTGTTGCTGGAGCTTCCTCTTCTAGGGTTTTTGCAGGAGCAGCAGGAGCAGCAGCAGGAAAACATCACAAAACTATTGCTTTAGAGAGAAAGCAAAGATTTAATCCATCCATGTGAGTTTTCTGATTCCTTTTTCCTCACAAGAGATTGATTTTGTCTGTTGCAGTTTTTGCAATTCAGGATTCATCTCCTCCTTTGCTTGAAGTTCATTCCTGTGGCTTTTTGCTTTATACCTCTCCACTGTGGAAGAAATGTGCAATGCGATTGGTTTTCAGTTGCTATAAAAAAAGCACCTTGTTTCTCTGGCATCATTTCTTCTGAGTACAGTTGTGAAATGTCTCTGATCCATCAGGATACACATGTGATGATTGCACATCTCATGTGTGCTTGATGAAATTGGGTAATTGAAATCATGCATGGTTCTACATTTGAGCAAAGTGTTTCCAGAATTCTGTGTCAATCTTTGTGCTTCCTGTTGTTTTCAAACAGAAGCTCTAGGTGTATGTATGCACATAGGGTGAGCTTGCAGATTGGTGCAAGGCAGTTCACATACCCTCATCTTGTTTTTCAGTCCTCTTGAAGCTTGCCCCCAGTACCTCAACTTTTGTCTCTCTGTATCAGCAGACTCTTGAACTATAATTGAGTTAATTTATTTTTTTGCAATTTCTATTGTAACTTTGATCATACAGAGTGATTTTTGCATCTTCTTTTGATTGTGGAGAATGATTTTTGTTTGCAATCTTCTAGGGATGGCGTGGAGCAAGATTGTGATTTTTGCATATCTTCTTTTGATGCTGTGGGATGAGTTTGCATCTTCTTCTGATTTTGTGGAGTGATTTTTTGCATCGTGTTTCCTTGCTATAAAACCAAGGATTAAAACCAGTGGCTTTGTTTGTTTCTTTGGGCATCTAGCCAGGGTTTTTGCAGAGAGATCTTGTTGTAAACTGTGGAGAAAAATGGGTCACTCTCTCAAGAGAAGATCCAACAATGACTTCATGAGCTCAACCAGTGGCAGACTGCAGATGAGGTTACAGAGCAGAGGGGGATGCATGTGACGGTGGATCGTAGATTTTTGAATGAGACCAGTTACATCTTCTTCTTTTGGAAAAAGTACAATGATGTTTCTTCTGCTTGCTTTCAGTAGTTTCAATTGAAGAAGGCTTGGAGGGAGGAGGGTGAATGAAGCACAGAGGTAGTCCAGCGCAAATTGCCAATTCATAGATTGAATAACAAAGCAAGGTACGGTAGTAGAGTGGTGTCACTCCCAAGTACCTATTTGGATCCAGATAATAGAAACTGTTAAAATGGGTATGAAGATTGATTGGAACAGATTTTTCTGTACATTCCTAACACACTTATTCCAGTAATGATTTTTTTATGTGTTTTAGTAGAGTCCACACCGACAGAGTTTTGTTGCAGCTTTGCTCATGTGTGAAATTTTGTACTGAGATCTTTGTTCAGAGTGATGATGAGTGTGGCTGAGTCATGGTAATATCATTTGTTTTTTCTGGTTTCTCTTATGAATATTTGGTAATGTTGCATATTTGTTGCATTGCTGCTGATTCTATGATGATCTTGCCCTTCTGTGGGATGATTGTTGTGTAGACTTCACTGAAAATTATAGCATAAACCTGCTGCAACTCCACTGAAAGTTCACAATGTACTATGGAATGGTCGAGCCCCTGCCCCGTTACCTTCGGTAAGATGCTAGGCAAGCCCATATGTACAAAGTGAAGCAATGCGCCCAACACAACGGGCAAGGGTAAGACCATTTCATGACAGTAATGTCTGGGGTCATTGCCATGATTTCATAATGTTCAATGATTATGAAAATCATGTTTGGAAGAACACATTTTAGTCATTATTATGAGTGCATGATCATCATCAGAAGATTATGTCATACAATGTGGTCAAAGGAAATGACATAATATGCCACCCCAGATCGTAATTTTTTCATCATTTGGTGTGGTCCTGTAATGTGGCAAAATTGCATAAGAAAACAACAATAAAAGAGACATTACAATCTAGCAAAGCATCTACTCTAACAATTCAACTTTATTGTGCAAGATGTTAAATACCTCCTAACAAGCTTTATTCAACGCACTTCGAGCTTGTCTTGTTGTGCCTTACATACCTCCTAACGAGCTTTGTTCAACACACTTGGAGCTTGTCTTTTTGCGCCTTACATACCTCCTAACAAGCTTTGTTCAACACACTTTTGAGCTTGTCTTTTTGCGCCTTTCATATCTTATACGTTGAACTAAGTTACATGGTTTCTTCATGTTCTTCATATTTTGTAAAAACATCATCATTTAATATGTTGTGCATGTTCTACTATCCTAAGTCAAATTTGAACTTAGCACCTCTCTCATGAGACAAAGAGTACCAACCAAACACCATGAACATTGAAATAGAGCACTCTTTTTTATATTTTACATTGTTTTAAAAGTAATTTAAAGGATCATTCTATCACAATATTTCATACTTTTTGAAAAAAAAATCACCAAAAAAAGAAATATTTTGGGTCAATTTTGATAGATGTCTATTCCTAGCTTCTATATGTAGCCATAATATTATTATTTTTTACATATAAGTTCTAATAACATGTCGCCACTTATTGCCAAATTCCTTTTGGGATGCTCACTACTAATGCTCCAACAAAAAAATGAAAAAAATAACATTGCCCTAGACCCATCAATAAACATGAAAAATTATACAAAATGAGGTGAGAGACTATTTTAATTGCCCTCGTTTGGGTCGATTGTTAGAACTGGCCAATCATAAGGATTTTTATTATTATTTGGCATTGTAAGAGACCACTATTGTCCTATGGACATTTACAAACTTTCCAAAGTCCAAACCAATGTTGGGCACTTTTTTATTAAAAGTAGAGAACTATCAATTTGATTTTTAAAAATAAATTAAAATGATTTCGGTTCCAATTCCACACATAAAATGGACTTGGGAATATGGTTTCAAGTCCCATTCTTTTTTTTTTCTTGAATTCCAATTTCAGCTCTGAAAATCAATCTTGGTTTGAATCCAATTCTACTCATGTTTTCTTTTTCTTCTTTTTTTTTTTCTTTTTTCAAAACTGAAACACAAACCAAAACCTAAGTCTTGGTAAATCCCCAATTCTACTCATCTTTTCTTTTTCTTCTTTTTTTTTTTCTTTTTTCAAAACTGAAACACAAACCAAAACCTAATTTTAATTTTTTTAAAGAACCAAACCTAAAGCCAAGTTCCCAATTCAATGTAGATTTTGGAATTGAAATTGAGATTTTTGGGGGGGAAAAAAAAGAAGACTAGAATTGGGTTTTAACTAACATTTAATCATCAATTGTAGTTCAAATTAATAAGAACTTAATCAAAACTGAAACTAGATCAAAATCAAGAAAACATTTTGAAAAATTGAACCTAAAACCAAATTCCCAATTCCATTTATGTGTGAAACTAAAACCAAGATATTTTTAATTTATTTTTTAGAGTGGGAATTATAAGTGAATTTCATAGAAGTAAAGAACCACCCAACATTGATTTTTACCCATCAAAGTGGGTACCTTGTGACCCTTGACACTAAGTTCCACCTAGAAGTTTTGTAATGCCAAGTTAGGCAAACAATAAAACAAACATCTTGCGACCCCAAGACTACTATCCATACATTTTTATTAAAAAGCATGGCTATATTTGTTCAAGGTTGAAAATGCCATACATTTTGTGAAGAATGCATGGATTTGGATGATTGAGGGGCAACTATCTTAGGGTTTAAAGGGAGTCATTTTAGGATTTGAAGGTTCTCTTCAATAATTTGAGTGTTTTTCTTCATTTACTTCTCTTGTTTCATAGTTTGTGCTTACCTTTCTTGTTCATGGCTTATGTTAGTGCAATTGTGAATTGTGTAGTTTCCTTTAGTGGTAGTGATAAAAGGTTTAAACAATTATTGTATGTGTCAAGTGACTTATATGGAAAATTAATTAAGCATTAATATAAACAAAGCTGAAATATATTATAAAAGATTGAATGTTTAAGACTTAGTATTTAAGGTATAATGTCATATTTAGGATATTTGTTTGTAATGTGTAGTTGATGATTTGATGAAAGATGGTGATGATCGTTTTGAAAATCCAATATTTTATCCTTTTGATTTTGAGGATAATTGGATATGTTCCTAGCTTGAATGATGCCATTCAAGGTGTTAAAGTTCATGACATTTTTGAAAAGTATGATAATTTCAATGGAACATTTTTATTAAAAATAATTGATTTGAATATTGATATTAATGAAGGCCCATACAATGGAATGGACATGGATTATCAACAACACAATGATGCAATGATGAAAGATTTTGAAATGAGAATGAGTTTTCCTCACTTCTTATTTTTGAACATGTTGAATTAGAATGTATAACAAAAGGTGTTCAATTTACAATTGTAATTCAAGGTTTCATGGTTCAATGTTTGGAGAATGATTTAACTCATTTTCTTCAAATTTATGAATGTTATCCACTTTTTAGACCTTATGTTTTTGGAGTAAGCACAATAAATTGTACATAAAATTTACCTTGTTAAGACTAGATTAAAATAAATGTAAAATAACAACAAAATCCACAAATATTTTTTTCACATTGATTTTTTTCAATTGAATGATCAAAGATAACAAAGTTATTAATTATTGTGCATTAATTTTCAACTTTCAAATCATTTCCATTATTTTTTTGTCCACTTGTTTGGAATGCAAATAGTTTCAAAGCTTATTTTTTTGCCTTGAATACATATTTAATTCTTGTAAAGTACATCGTAAATAGGTTTTAACAAATATGTTTTCCATTTTTTATTAAACCACACCTCAATAGTATAATGATATTTATATCCCCAAAAGTAAATAAACAAATATATTTTAAAATAGACCAAAAATATCCTCATTTACAATTTACCACCCAATAAATGGGGATACTTTTGGTTTACTTTTTTTTTAAATTTGTTCTTAACTTTTTTAAAAGAAATTTTTATGGTAATAATAGAAATATGGAAGGGTCTTCAACAATATTTCCAACCATCTTTATGTGATTTGTTTGGCTTTATGTGCATGATGTAGGGTAAAACTAAAGACATCCATTTTTTGTGTTTACTTTGTCCTTTTTACCCTTCTAAAAGCCATGGTTGTGAAGTCGATTTTAATGTTTTTACAGCCATTGTTGACAAATGGAAACATCTTCAATCAAAATTCAAAATGCAATTATTTTATCATGGTGTGGGTTTGCTTTATAAAATTGAGAACATTATGATGCAAGTCTCACCCTTGGAATATTGGAATACCATCATAAGAGATTATTACTTGTCAAATTTAAGACAACATGTCTTTATCCATGTGACCACAAAGGCTTTAAAGGCATATTGGAACATGAATCCATAACATGAATGTATTTCACAATCATTCATTGTTATTTGCCTTCAACCATGCAAGGTGTGTTATATTAATTAAAGGTGTTTACACACTACAATGACCTTATATGGATGTCCCAATGGCAGTATTTCCTATATTTCTTAAATACAAGAAAATAAATTAAAAAATTCATTGAAATAATATTACAATAAATTCACTTATCTAAAGCTATTATTATCAACCTTCCAAGAAGATAAAAATCGAATCAAAATTGTGGATAACCAATAAGTAATGAACTTTTGAATTTTGCCCACACTTTTTGTCACACCTACAAAACTCATGGATATGGACTTTTATCTTATAATGTGTTAATCTTATGTGTTTGAAACTTTGAGATTTTGGTTGAATTATGTCCGAGAAACTAAAGATCCATTGAATGAATGGAATGTGATTTTAATCTATTATGTTATGGACCTTTTTAAATCCCAAAAATTGTAATTATTTTAAAAGGCCTTTAAGCATTTTAATATATATATTTTGTGATATTTTTTATATGTCTTATAACATCATAATTTGAAATTGGAAATGGAAAAAAAAAATTATTTTCAATATCATTCAAATATTCATATTTTAAGCCAATTTTCAACTACAATAGAAAAGGACTTTGAAAAGGGACTTTAATCTATCAAAATTGTGACACTTTAGTGTGCTTTTGCCCTTAAGAAGAAATTCACAAAGTTCCATTGCAAATTTTGGGGGAAAAACTTGATCAAATATATGCAAGTCCTATTGTGCTACATCAAGTGAAGTGGATCAATAATCTCATGATTACTAAAATTGCTTAATGCGGTTGTCATAGAGGTGGGAAGAAACATGAAAAGAAGATAAATGCAAATAATATGAATGAAGTAAGACAAAGCAAGAGGCCAAAAACGTTGAAAGGGAATGTGATTGTAAATTTTTCATGAAAGTTGTTAAACCAAAGCGGAATTCACAAAAGACATTTGGTATGGATGATGTTAGTAAAAAACTACAATTTATGTTCACAAAGCTCATAGTGTAACTGTGCCCAAATTTTAAAATGACCAATAATGGCTTTTTCCCATACATCTTTTGGTAATCAAATATAATGTGGAGAATTTGAAATGCATGGTTAATACATCAAAAATGTCACTAATGTCTCTTTGAGAGGAACACAAGATCCAAAAAACCAATCAACATGTTGAAATGTGTGATTTTAAAATCCTCCTTCATTTCAAAATAGGTGGAACTATTATTATACACCATGTGCATTAGAAGCAAGGTTATGCTTTATTTTATTTTATTTCATGTTATTTATCTTACATCAAATAATACAAGGTTAAAAATACTCATCATGGTCCTTGTTGATTTTGTGTAGATTCGTTGTGCAAGGATGATTGGGATCATGCCCAAGTGGAGGTTATAAAGCTTCAAAACAAGGACATACCTTTGACCATAGTGTTAAACATTTGTTATGACATCAAAAAACAATTTGAAAGCAAAGTTTAATGGTGATTCTTTCTTGGTCACTCTCTTTGTTTTTGAAACACAACATATTGATATAGGCATGCCTTTGACCATAGTTCCAAATCAAAATGGTCAAAGGCATGCCTATATCAATATGTTGTGTTTCAAAAACAAAGAGAGTGGCCAAGAAAGAATCACCATAAAACTTTGCTTTCAAATTGTTTTTGATGTCATAACAAATGTTTAACCCACAAGCATAGTTATTGAAACACATGATGGGTCACAATTTGCTTGTGTTTCAAAAATATTGTTTGATTGTAGTTTTTAAGCAAATTTGGAACAAAAGACCATACAAGGCAATGTCAAATGTGTGATAATGAAAAATTCTAAGTACAATTTTTTAGTATATGGAACAAGCATATCACCAAGAAATAATAATATTTTCATACATATCAATATAATTAGTATTTTGCTAGTATTGTATAATAGCAAATTTTTGTCCTATAAAGGGAAATACCTCTTACATGTATGTAATTGTTCCAATAAAATTATTTTTCTAAGAAACATCTTTTGTAATTTGATATGTATATATGACATGCATCTTTTTAGTACTTTATCAGGCCATTTATATCTATATTGATGAATCTCTAACATGTTAAGAGGTTGTAAAATGTTACTTTTTGTCCATATCAAAAAATACTTTGAATTTTGTGTGAATTGGGGCAATCACCTCCTAATGTATTAAAATGGTCTATTTTTATGTTTGAAAGTAGTTATTTTAAAATACTTGTCTTACGGTCATATGGTTTATGTATGGTTCCCAATTTTGTGGGATACCTATAAGATAATATTTATTTTTCACAAAATCTCATGGAACGCCAAAATATATATTGAAACCCAAAGTGTTTGGATGTCATATAGTTTGAATATTATAAGTTTTTGACACAAAAGAAATTGTGTAATTCACATGATTTGATGGGAAGGTTGGTGGAAATGTTTTAAAGTATCTTAACATTTCAAAATACTCAAAAGATTATAATACCATAGAGTTGTTGTTCAATTCAAGAAAATTGTGACCCTAACAAGTTTGAATGTTATTAATGTTGTTGTGTGGCCATCATTTGGTAAGCAATTCCCATGTGGTGGAATGGACACCGGTAATCATGTGGAGCATCATGGGAGAGGATTAAATATTATTATTACAATTGTGAAAAACACTCATGATCATACTTGAGTTGGGGGGCTTACTCTATTAAATCATTTCAAACAAAAGCAAACAATATGTAAATGTCCACTTATTTTCTCATTGCATGAAATTTTTTTTTAATTTTTGTGAATTATTCTAAAGGTGTAATGTTTTTGTAAATGATTTCCATGAAGTGTGCAAGATGGGCAAAGGACAAAGGTTGGCTAAAAGCAAATGTATCATGCACAACATACAAGGAACATGGTAATCAATTTTCAAGGTGTTTGATTAATCACAACATTTTCCCTTGTCAAATCAAACAACTCATTATAAATGGTAAAATGTTTCCTTGAATTTTTTCTTTTGCAATTGCTTAAGAATTTTTACCATATAAACATATAATATTTACCAAGGAAAAAGTTATGAAGTCAAATTATCCTTGCTTGTTGCAATGTTCATTTCAAGCCTTTATAAACATTTGTGGATATAACAAACTTCAAAGAAACAATTAAAAAGGTTCCATTATGCCCAATTCCAGATTTTCTTTTCCATAATGTGGAGGTTATACATGAAGAATTAAGGTAAGATGCCTTATGATTGCAACTTTAAGTTATGGGCCAATTCTTAACATGAATAAAAAGATTTTAGACATAATTAGCAAAAGTTTTGTAGATAATTCAAAAACACACCTTTCATAAGTTGTTTCATATTTTTTGGAACCCATATATGAATAAATTACATATATTTGAAATTGAAACATAGGCTACCAGATAAATGATGCATAAGACCCTTCATAACTAACTACAACTAATGTTATGTTCACATTCAAAAGATGTTTATTAGTAATTAATTTTAAACATTTTAACATTTTAAACTCTTCTTAATGATACAACATTACATATGTTATCATTATTCCCCAAAATGTGTTTCACCCATTAGAAGAAAATTGTCACTTTGCAACTGTCGTATGTAATTGATAATCAAGTGCATGCGACACATGCAAGTGCTAGACCCCATAGTTGCATAAGACAAGTTGCACATGACCAACAATTACATACGAGAGTATGTATGTGGACATATATTTGATATGAATTTATATTCCATACATCTATATTATTATATGGGGTTTGCCCATTGTGACACATGGCATTTGAACTTTATTTCAATATTCATCATTATTAATAAAATCATAAAATCTTAGCCTTCCAATTAAAATGTGAATCAGATATTGACACATGTTCATTTGTGAAGGCCAATTATATAATGACACATGAGATTTAAGCACAATTTCAATATCCATCAAGATTAATAGATTAATAATATCTTAACTGTCCAATAAATTGTGAATTGGATATTGACATGTGTCCATTTGTGAAGGTTGATTATATGGTGATGTGTGACAATTTTAAAAGCCCATTGATTTTATTTTTAATTAATTAGGTAAGTAGGTAGGTTTAAATAATTCAATTTTGTGTTTGGGTTTAGCTTTTAAGGTTGAACCTTTTTCATTGGCTCATTCCAAATGACATTTAGTATTTGCTTTGTGAACATGATAAATGTACTTATTTATATAGTGTGCACACTTGAAATCTAAGGCAAAAGATATGTGATGAAAATTCAATTGCAAGTGCAACCAACGTAGTTACAACCTACATGTAAATACTACAAGCTACCTATGCCATATTAACCTACTAGTTAAATGAATTATATTATAAGTAATAAAATGAATAGGTAATAATAATAATATTATTATATTATTATTATTTTATTAATTGGTTAATAAATATTTAAATTATTAATTATAATTAAAATAATAATTTAATAGTTGTGATAACCTAATAATAGTTAGTAATCATTAATATTATAATAGTATTACTTAATTTAAGTTAATGGCTAACTTATGTTAGTAGCTAGTCTAGGGGTATTATAGGTTAATTAGTGTAGTTTACTAGCCATGAATATACTATTATAATTAATAATAGTAAAATAAAAATAAAATCATAGTTATTGAAGAATAATAATATTAATATTCTTAAAATGATGATAATAATAATATTATCATTATTATAGTATTACATAACCTAAGTTAAAATATTTATAAGGTAGCAAGTGTAACCTATTAAACATAGGTATATTAACATAATTAATAACATTGTAATAAAACATAAATAATATCTACTGAAGAATTAAAATTATTATTATTGACACATAATTATATCAATAATTTTTAATAAAATATTTTTATTAAAATATTAATTATGGAATAATAATAATAATAATAATAATAATAATAATAATAATAACATAAGATGGAATAATGGAAAGAATCAACAAAAAAATGAAAATGTCACAACTCAAAGTCTTCAAGTGAAACCAAAAACCAAGAAAAAATCATCACATGTTATGGTGGTCATCAACACATAAAAGAAAGTGTTCGTGCAAATTTCAAAGGCTAAATTTGTGATTTTTTCACAATTAACCCAAGTTGCACCCAACAACACAAAAATGTTATATCACAATTGTAATGAGACACTGGAGCTAAATAATATAATGATTTGAGTTTTTTGTTGTGTATGTTTACAATTTTATGTCTTTCAATTGTAATGATCCATCCAAAAGTGAAACAATTTTATTATGAATGAAATAATATAAGTGTCATTGGAGAACTCTTAGTGTTAAAATTTAGACATTTTCAAAAATTGTATGGTCATCATATTGTTGGTTAACCATACAATATTTTCAAACTATATTTAAAATTATATTATTATTATTTTATTTTACACAACTTATTGTATTGTTCACCCATTGTTGCATAACATGTACACATATAATAATTGAAAATAGACATTTGAAAAAACAAATCTTCACAATAGAATAAATTCACAAAACAAAATCAAATTCAAAATAACACAACATTTTTTTGAAACAAAGCAATACACAAATGTCAAATTGATAATAGAGGAATCAAAAGCACTTGAAAACAATTGATGCTCATGAAAATTACTTCCCCTTTTCTTTCTTTTCCCTTTTGAACTCACCTTCCTTTGTTTTCCACTCCTTATAGTTGAAACACCCTCGTCCACTTCTTCAACAATTCTATTTTTTTTCCTCTTCTCCTCATTCTCCTTACAATTGATGGGATGCATGAGCTCCCACTTACTCATGCATCAAATCTTCAAATCATCTTTTCATTTGTCTCCATCCAATTAGACATCTAATCATTAATTCAAACACAAATCTAGTCATTTGATCTCAATCCTTTTAATGGTCCTTCCAATTGTTCTCTAAAATGACATAAGAATATTTTATGTCTTTCAAAAACTTCACAAATTTACAAGTCTAAATTCCTTTTACATAAAATTTGAAGAATAAAATGTTGAAAATGAAATGAAAGTGAAAAGTTTGAAAAAATTCAACAAATTTTTGTTTGATCCAATTTCAAAATAACAATTGAACAACTCTAAGCATGTTTGTTCCTCCATTCATATAGGGCTTTTGAAACTCCTCCACACCCTTGGAGATGGAACTTGTGATCCAATGTGTTGCATGAGTCATGATTCATCATGAACACCGAAAAGAATGTGTTTTATTTTTAAATCACTCAAACATTCAAGGAAATTAACTTTCATAACTTGAATCAACAATTCTCAACATTTTTTCTTGACTCACTTAGCTTTCTCATACTCTCAAAAATTTCTTTTCCAATAATATAATATTCCATCTATAAACATTTGTTTTTGCATTCAAGCATCAAGTGTCACAACCCTAACCTTGGGCTTGTGAAGGTGAAGGCCAAGAGTGAAACTTGGGAATCACATTTCATGCTCCTGAGAATGTGGGAGAGTGTGAGGGAATGAGCCCCCACACTTTCAAGTGAGCTTCCACTTTGGGAGTTGTGGAGTCTTGATGAACTCCCAAATTTTCGAAAAGTAATTGCAGAGGTCAAAACCCATTGTATTGAAAAAAAATTATATCATTAAAAAAATCTTGGAACTTAGATGTCTAAAATGGGTTCGCATGACCCATTTGGACATTTGAAACACAAATTATGGCCAAAAAAAGGGCTGGAAGTCAAATTGGCAATTTGATTCCCAAGCATTGAAAGTTGAGAATCGCCCTGAATTCCTTGCGTGTAAGTGGTGTGCCACAAATTGTTGGAAAGTTCTTGATGACGGCTACAATTAACTTCAAACCTCACCTCAATCAAAGGTTTGCACACAAAGTTATGGTGATGCACCCCCAAGTTCCTTGTTAGACCCAAAAAGGGTTCAACTATGTTAAAGAACGGAAGTAGTTGGAACTTGGTGCCGGTCCCAGCTTCCAGCACTAAAAGGGGTGAAAAGGGCATGCTGAAAGCTCCGGGATTAGACTAGGAAGAGGGATAACTATTTAGTTACTCAGTCCTGCATCAAAACCAACCATAAGTCGATTAGTTCACCTTCGGAAACACCCTTGGTGTTGGGACAAGCCACATGCAACACGGACTCACTTGACTCACCACGGCTCGGACTCGGGGGAAGCCACCACCTTCCCCCATATAGTATTCTCTGCGTTGCTCTGCCGCACTCGCATCCAAATGGCTTTTATTCCCGAAACTCCCAAGGAGGAGTCCCGGAACTGTCCCGGTTTAGACTCCCGGGACTTTGGGAGCTCATAACTCCCGGCTCAGACCTCTGATTGGGACGAGGTCTGAAGAAAACTTGTAGCTTTCCAATGGTGTGCCGCACTCCACCTGCACGCACTGGGGTCAAGTCGATTCCCGACTTTTAATGGTCGGGAATCAAACTGCCAGTTTGACTCCTGACCCTTCTTTCGACCCTAACTTGTGCTACAAATGCTCGAATGGCTCATGCAAGGCCATTTTTGACATCTACATTTCAAGACCTTTTCAACGATATAAAGAACATTTCAAGTTGAGGTGTTTTGACTTCTACAATTGAGTTATGAAGTTTTGGAAGTCCCGGAGGACTCCAAGTTCCCACTTTTGGGGGTGCAAGTCTCATCCTCACACTTGCTTCAAAGTGGGGTTACGACATACGAGCCCCCAAAGTCGCAAAAGTCCCAACTTTGGGGATTTCGAGATTCTCACTTGGTAGTCCCGGGACAAAATGATATTTGGGAGCTAGTCCCATGGTCAAGCACATAATATATTATAAAGGGGAAGGTGGTGGCTTCCCCCAAATCCAAGCCATGGTGAATCTTGTTAGTCCATGTTTGATCGCGGCTCGTCTATGCACCAAAAATGTTCTAGCTACGCATTACCCAACTTGTTGTTTGGTTTGTACATGTCCATGTGAGTAATTGATTTGCTTGTCAATCTTCCTAATCCTAATCCTGAAGTTCCAACACACCCTTTTACCCTTGAAATGTTGCAAGCCAAGAAGTGCCCCCTAACTCCTTCTTCTTCCTATGTCTTCACCTTTGGATTCGTAGTTCAGTCCATCAAGGAGCTTGGGAGTGCGTCGTCAAGCATGTTTTGTAATATTTATTATTGTTTCTTTACAACTTTTTAACAATTACAACTAAAAGAAACCCCACCATTCACAAATACATAAATATGACCCATGAAACAATAGAAATGAAAAGAAATGATAAGTAAGTTAATAGAAGTGTTTAAATAAGTGAAGATGAACCTTAAACCTTGAAACAACTACCCACTAAATCCTAATTTGGTTGCCCCATAATCATCCAAATCCATACTATTTCACAAAGTGTAAGGCATTTTCAACTTTGAACAAATGTAGCCACATATATTTAAAGAAGTTAATTTTGGGGTAGCACAATGAATTTTTTGGGGTGATAAGGTTCTTGTTTTGTTATTTGGCTAACGTGACATGGTTCAACATTTGGGGTGGGATGTTGTACCCTAGCCCGATGGCCATCTAACATTAATACCCAAATTCATTTGAAGGTTATATTTGATTCAAAGTACATTATACATGCCAATCAACTTTTATTATATTATTATGAAAAAATTTGGAGCTTTTCTTTTGTATTTGACATCTTCTTATATTCATTGAACATGCATGGAGTTGAATGAAGGTGCATTTCATAAATAATGTAACACATTTGTCTGACTAATAGAGTAGTCGAATAAATTGGGTTATGTGTTGTGATATTTATTTCGAAGGAAGAAAGGTGCAAGCTCAAATTTTTCACTCCAAACAAATAATGAGAGTTGAGGGAATGATGGGGATGCCCATCTAACAATAGGGGAACAATGAAAAACAATGGGTTTATGACAAGGACTAATGAGGGGTGTCAAAATAATAGCAAGGCATCAAGGTGTGAAGGAAGTTTTTTGGGGGGTAGTGGACGGGTGATGGATGCCAAAAATGGGTGCGAAGGGATTTGGGAGAAACAACCACATTGTCAAGGTGAAATGGAAAGAAAAAGTTTATTTGGGGCAATGAACAATTGAGACAAAGGGGGGCAAGGGGGGTGTCAAGAGTGAAGGCAAGGGTACTAAGGTGCAACAAAAACATTTTTTTTTAAGGTGATGGATGAGTGACCAAAGATGACATGGGTGATTGGGGGCGTTAATAGCAATGGTGGGGTTGCCAAGAAAGATGGTGGGAACTAATATAGGATGACGGTGAAGGTCAAGAAAAACAATGGGGAACACTAGGAAGGACAATGGGTTCTTTGAGAATGACATTTCAACGTCTTGAGGATCATCTTGGGACATCATGGGTGTTCAAGATGTCCTTCATGGCAACCTTAAACATGATATGTTACTCGTGAAGCTCCTTTAGTCATCCCTTTTGGAAGTTTTGTGCCATCATTGCCACCACCTTCCTCCCTCATCCTATTTTCTATGTTCTTCATTTTCATTGCAAGTTTGCAAGCTCCATTGTGTTCCACCTTTCTTTCAACACCCTTGTGTTCTTCTATTTCTTTCAAGGCTTTCATGTTCTTCAATTCTATTGCAAGTTTTCAAGCTCCACCGTGCTTCTCTTGTGGTTTTGCCTCCTATGATTCCACCTCCAACGATTGTGCCTCCTACCTCCTATAATTCCATCTCCTACAAGTGCAACTCCTTCATGTATCATCAACATTGCAATCTTCTTTTATCTTTGTTATTTTTCTTTGCCTTCTTTTGGTTTTGTTCTTTGATTGCAAACTTTTTTTTTTTTTTTCCCCTTTGCCTTTTTTTTGGTTTTGTTCTTTCATTGTTTTGCTTTCTAATCTTGTTTTGTAGTTTTCCATTTTCATTATAGCTCTACAAGCTCCATCCTACATTGTCTTTCTTTCAACATATAGTTGTGTTCAGGTACATCAACAACGTGTGTAAACTGAGTGGTTAAAACAAAAGGTTTCATGTGGATAAATCAAGATTTATTTATTATCTCAGAATCTATGTTTGCAACACATTTTTGTAAGTTTACATGTGGATTTACAATTCTCAAATTGTGCAATGACTTTCTCAAAAAAAGCTATAGTTTTGGTTTATATATGGTATATACACATATACTTTGTGTCAATAATATACATACGATTATAGGGGTATAGCTTTCTTAGTGGGATTTTCAATGTCATATTCCTTTATATTTAGCTCGACTATCTCTTATAAGTGGAATTAACTTTCTTAGGCACCGTAATTTTGAAGTGAAACACAACACTAAACTACAATGCAAGAAAGAATCATGCATTTCACCTCATCCAAGCATTATATGTGGACAAAGATATTGCACATATATCATGAGGCTCCCCAATGAGGGGGGCATTATGGTTGTAAGGTTTGTGTACCCAAGGGTGGTAGCCCCCAAGGTTGGAAGAGCTTTATAGCCATAATACCTGAAATGGGGAGCCCTTACCCAGTGTAGAAACCTGTTAAAACTAGTCAAAACAAAAGCCAACTATCAAAGGATCTATCAAAGAATCTTATAAGCATACCACCCCCCAAAAAAGTGACCTTACAACCATAAGGCCACCAAAACAGCAGCCTCACAAGCATAATGGCCCCCAAACAGTGGCCCTATGGAGCATAATGCATGCCATGGGCAGTGATCACAATGAGCTGAAATCTCCCCCCATGATTGCCCTAGGCAAACCAGCAAGAAGTTTTCACATCCAAATAAGTCTCATCAAGCTTATTAGGCTCTTTGCAAATATTCATGTTGCCAATGCTCTATTCTACATAATAAGGCTTCCCATAAACACAGAAAAACACAACTCCCTATCTTTTTACATTGAAAACAATTGCTCCAAACCTTCATTACCCCGCATCAATCACCCCACTGCAGCTTCCCCATGCCAATTTCAACAAGCTCTTCTATCGAGGCAGTCCCGTGGTAGTGACATATTCACGATGCAGGTCCATTTGCACTGTTTTGAAATTTCTTTTGCAGTATTCACTAAATAAGTTGCAGTCTTATGTTCCAAAGATCAATCCTGTTTCTACCTCTGTGTTCAAACATCAAGCAACCTATCATGAAGACATACTTTCTCCCTTTTTATGCTTGAGCATTTCAAGGTGCTCAACCAAAGAAAGGTAGTCGACTTCGCCCTCTCCCTCGACCTCTTGGTTGTCCTCGCCCTCCTCTCCCTTTCAGATTCCGTTGAACCACCACCTGTTGATGTGTCAGCTGAGGATTCCTATTCTGTGAGTTTCTCACCAGCTGCTTGCGCATATGGTTTGGACCTCTTTTCAGAGGAGACATCTCCATAGTCCTCCCTTGATTTCCTGCAGTACTCATCTGCTGATACTCCTCAAACTCATTCTTTTCCTCCTCCTTTCCCAAATTTTCCTTCATCAACTCCAGCTGACAAACAAGTCTTTCTAGGGCTATTTCAGGGTCATCTTTCTTCTCCAACAGAACCTGACTCACTTGGGCAGGTGTAATGAGCACACCTTCTCCCAACAACTTTTCTATAGTCTCAAACAGTGGATGGGTCGAAGTGGATAGATAATTTGCAATCAGAATTTTGACAACCTCAAAACTGCAATAAGACATGTGGATGTGCATGTCCATGCGACCAGGACGCACCAATGCAGGATCAAGCTTCTCAAGATAATTGGTTGTAAATATAATGATGCGCTCATCACAAAAGGATGACCACAGCCCATCTGCGAAGTTCAATAGCCCAGAGGGTGTGATATTGCTCCTGCTCGTGCATGAGGAGTAAGAGCTGGCTGCAGGCTCTTTGCATGCACGCTCACCAGAGAGGTTAAGAGAGCAATCAATATCTTCAATAACAGTGATGGATCTCCTCTTGGTACGGGTCAAAAGCAGCTTCAGCTCACGATTTGATGCAATCTGGTTCAGACAAAAAACTCCAGGACTTAAGCAAGCCTTATTACATCACAAACATAGTCTTCCTATACATGACTCCTCCCACAAGTGGAAATGGTGACCAGCATATTTCTTGCACCATTTTGGACTTTCATCTTCAATGTTGCCAAGGGAGCATCACACCTCAATGTTATTCTGGTAAGCATGTACTGAGGCGATACCCTTCAACTGCTCTTAAGGACTCAACCAGGTGAGAAATTAACCCAACATGTTTGACACTTGAAAGCTGCATCCTGACACTACACATGAGAAATGAGACACAAGACAGCAAACAGTCCATCATAGTTGTATTTTCCATTCTCAATTGTGTGCATGCTTAAGAGCCCTGTCCAGAAAACAGAATCAACACAGTGCCCCCTTTTCAGGTACTCACATTTCAAGGAGTGTCTGCAGGTAGAGGAGTTTAGATTTGAGGTGTATATGTGTATACCTAGCTTCTCAAGAATGACACGCATAAGAGTTGCATGTCAAATTCCAAACAGCACTGGTTGCAGTGTCTGAAAGGTCAGAAGAAAAGATGGCAGATGGCAATAGTTCATACCTCATTGAGCTGTACATCATAGATGTCATACTCAAGGTATTTGGCCATGGCTGCTATCAGGCTGGTCTTGCCAGTACCTGGAGGGCCATGAAGCAGATATCCACGCTTCCACGGACGACCCACCTTTCGAAAAAACTCCTCACATTCTACAAAAGCTTTCAAATCTGCAATGATTCTTGCTTTCAAGGAGGGATCAATGGCCAATGTGTCAAAGGTTGCCGGATGCCCAAAAGTCCGACACCGCCACCTTCCACAACTGACACCATGGAGACGTAGATGATGGAAGTTGACTCTGTAATCTGCTGCCTTAGAGCAGATGTGATCCATGTATGATGCCATTGCCCAGGCCTTCTGTCTTTTGTAGATTTTGAGCGAAAATTTACCACGATCTCGGCCACGTTCTCGTGTCACTGTGTGCGTCCACCATACAGTGATGCCCTCATAATTATCTGTCATCACCTCCCGACCTGGAAACCAAACGAGGTGCATCAACACTACACTAAGCTGCTCTCAAAGATGCATTTTTCAGCCACAATTCCACAAACAAATTCCTGAAAACCTAAGCTTTTTTTAATTGAATTCCTCAAATTTTCAGACTTTATGCAATAACACATCCTCACAGGGGAATAACTAAATAAATAAGAAAAAAGAAAGAAAAACATCACCTCGTTTCTATTACTAAAGACAGAAAAAAAAAAGAGAATATGGATTCAAACCTAAAAGAGAAAAGCTGATATGCTTGTCCGTCTCGGACCTGCGGAGCTGCAACGCATTCACCTGGCGGAAATTGCCTTCACCTCTCAGGTACGTTTGCACAGTGTCGTAGAGACGGTTTCTGTAGCCTCTGGGAGACGTTCCGTACTCAAAGATGTGGAAGCAGCAGAAGGGATTTACAAACACCAAGAGTTGCGCCCACCAGGTTCGTAGAAGAGCAACCACCGCGTCCGTCACCTTCTTTGGTACCATGCTCCGCACCATGACTATGAAACCTAACAGGGACCAGATGTAAGTCATGTCCAGCCCCGTCATAGCAACTTCAAAGCCCCACGCCATCACAAGAATTCCTCCCACAGAATTCCCCCAAAAAATCCACTCTAAAAAAGAAACTCTCCCTCCTCCGTTCTCTCGTTAGAGAAATCTGTGTGTTGGAGACGATCCAGGATCCAAAATTTTGGAGGAAACAAAACCAGGCAGGCATGCAGACAGACAACTGATAAACAAAAGTCGTAGTATGAAAAACTTTTGCGAAGGACGACTTCTCGATCAAGCGCGAGCGAGGGAGACGAGAGTGCCGGCATTTGCACGTACCGACGGCAGCAGCAGAGCAGCAGCGAGAGTGCCGGATTGCGTGTAAGCGAGGTTCTAAATACGCCCTAACGAGCTCTGTCCGGCCCTGCCTATTTAATAATATAATTATATAAATCTATAATTATATAAATAGATTTATATTTAGATAGGTCAATATGCACATATGTATATTTGTGTTGTTTGTTTATTTTATTCAATTAAAAAAATAAGTATGTGAATAATTAACTAGGTATGTAATTTTCAAGTGAATTTGTTGTTTGTTTATTTGAATTGTTCTATTATATTGTACTAACAATTTTTTTGGTTCACAATTTTAATACTCCATTACTATTTTGAAACTATAAATTTGTAGCAACTTAATTTCAATTTAAATGGCAATTGATGGATTTTGTTTGACAAACAAAGATGTTATATGTTTTATTTGTCATATATTTATGGTAAAATATATTGGGGAACATAATATGGTAATTTAAATGTGAAATATATAGGTTTATGGTTTGTCCAATATGCTTGTGTTACTCCCCAATGACATTGTTATCTTGGTGCATTAGTCCAAATATGGTCTATTTGAGTATTATCAATGGTTGTGCGTTCAGTAAAAGTGAGTTTCAATTTGTATTTGTACATAAGGTTTTGAAATGTTGTTGTGTGAGGTGTTTTTTTTAACATGTCTATATTGAAATCTCCAATTATAATAGTTAGATAATTTTTTAGCATGTCTTTTAATCTGGTTTCCAAAATTGAATTAAAATATATTATTTTCATTTGATAATGATATGTGCATTGCTTGTTGAATATACATTTGTTGTGCATTTAAAAATGTATCTCTTAATTTTTTGATTTGTTCAGTTGGTTCATATTGTTCATGCTTACATTTGCTTAACATGGATTGCATTTTGATTTGTATATTTTGTTAAATAAAAATGCAATAAACTACAACAAAATATGGATCTAAAATGTACTATACATTTGTATTCGCTTCCAACATAGGTCCTGCATGTATGTTAAAAACATTTGTTCATATGTCATCAAACACACATAACATTCAAAGGCATCATAAACACATTGGCCATGCCAATAGATAAGATGTTGTACATGTGCATTTATGTATGTATACAAATACATTGTGAAAAACTTACAATTTCATTGTCATTGTTGTGTGTAACAATATGCATTTGTAATCATGAAAAAAAAGTTTGAAATTAATGGACCAAAATATTCAAGATTTAAATTAAATAATTAATTTTTTTGTTATGACAATGATTTTACAAAAACCTCAACCTTTTACTTAATTGTAATATAAAGTGTTGCCTTCATGAAATATATTTTTCATAAATATAATAGTAGTCATTTTGTGGTATTGTGTCGTAACACAAATTGGGAAACATAATCGGGTAATTTGAAAGAAAAACAAATGGGGTTATTATTTAGTCAATATGCTTGTGTTGTTCCAAAATGACATTGTTGTATTGGTGCATTTGTCCATATATGATCTATTTGTGCATCATTAATAGTGGTGCTTTTTATAAAAGTTAATTTAAAATTATATTTATTCATAAATGCTTGTAATGTTGATGATTGATTTTTTTTTGTTAAAAAAAAAAAATTGAAATCTCTAATTATTATAGTTAGACAATGTGAAGGCATTTTTTGTACAATGTTTTTTAGGATAGCATTAAAATGTGACACTTACATTTTGGTTGTTTTATATATTACAATTATGTATAATGCTTCTCATGTGTTGTGATTAAAAAGTGCGATGATAAATTTAACACCAAAATTTGTGATTATTATGTTTTCAATCAATGACACATTGTCATCATAAAATACCACAATGCCATGTTCATCATAACATGATAATACATGGAACTTTTGTGATAAAACATTGTAGACTTTTGAGTTTAAATGAACATTTTTTATTTTTGTTTCATTTTTAAAATATATATGGTGTTAATGAACATTATTATAAATCATTGTTTTTTAAGAAGTTCAAATTGACTAACTTGTCATTTTGACTAATGAACGCGTACATTTTGACTAAAGACCAAGGGCTTGAATGACATGTATGTGTTGATTGATTAGTTTGAATAAAATGGTTTATTTAATCTAATACACATAGTCAAATAATACAAACTTAGTCAAAATGGCTGATGGTTTTTAATTAAGTTGAACAATTAATCAAGATGGCTAAAAATCTTTAATCAAAATGACCAATGGTCTTTAGTCAAATTGAACATTTAATCAAAATGGCCAATGATCTTTAATGAATATGACCAATGGTTTTTAGGGTCAAATTCAACATTTAGTCAAAATGGCCAATGATCCTTAATGAATATGACCAATGGTCTTTAGGGTCAAATTCAACATTTAGTCAAAATGGCCAATGATCCTTAATGAGTATGACCAATGGTCTTTAAGGTCAAGTTCAACATTTAGTCAAAATGGCCAATGATCCTTAATGAATATGACCAATGGTCTTTAGGGTCAAGTTCAACATTTAGTCAAAATGGCCAATGATCCTTAATGAATATGACCAATGGTCTTTAAGGTCAAGTTCAACATTTAGTCAAAATGGCCAATGATCCTTAATGAATATGACCAATGGTCTTTAGGGTCAAGTTCAACATTTAGTCAAAATGGCCAATGATCCTTATTGAATATGACCAATGGTCTTTAAGGTCAAGTTCAACATTTAATCAAAATGGCCAATGATCCTTAATGAGTATGACCAATGGTCTTTAGGGTTAAGCTCAACATTTAATCAAAATGGCCAATGATCCTTAATGAATATGACCAATGGTTTTTAAGGTCAAGTTCAACATTTAGTCAAAATGGCCAATGATCCTTATTGAATATGACCAATGGTCTTTAAGGTCAAGTTCAACATTTAGTCAAAATGGCCAATGATCCTTAATGAATATGACCAATGGTTTTTAGGGTCAAGTTCAACATTTAGTCAAAATGGCCAATGATCCTTAATGAATATGACATGGTCTATTATCTTATGTATCTACTTCCTACCTATTATTAACCTACCGACCTATTTACCTATACTTTTTCAACTATTTACCTACATATCTACCTATGTTTTTCATTTTTGTATTACATATCTATTTACATATCCACTTCCTTACATATTATTTACCTACATATAGTCATTATTTTAAATCATTGAGTTTAGTTATTAAATTTAGTTAATAGTATAAGTCATTGAATTTAGCCATTAGGTTTAGTCATTACTTGAAGTCATTAAGATTAGCCATTAGGTTTAACTATTAGTTTAAGTTATTGAATTTAGCCATTAAATTGAACCATTATTTTAAATCACTAAGTTTAACCATCAGTTGTCACCTAGGTTTAGCTATTATATTTAATGATGTGAAATGAGCATGTGAAACAAAAACTTGATAAAAGTTGAATTCCTTTGATAGTCACTACTACATATTGTGCCTTTTTGCAAAGGGCCAAACAAAAAACCTCAAGGGTTTGCGAAGCAAAAACAACCTACCATATTTGTGATGCGACACGCATCGCACCTTGTGGTGCACCAACCATCGCTAATTTATAATGTACATTAAATCATCGCAGCACTTTTGCGACATATACCACAAACAAAACTTTGCGACCTGCTCATGCTCCGTCCACCCTAACGATATTCCACACTTTGCAACGTTTAATCATATTCAAAACATCGCACATTTTACAATACAAAAAGTATCGCTAAAATTTTTGAGAGTCACAACAAATCGCAAGCTTGCGTTATTCGACGCATCGCATTTTGCGTTTGAATATGTATCGCAAACCTCATCACAAATTTTTACAAAATTTTCTGGTGGTGGACGTATCGCAAGTTGCGATGTGCGGCAGCTCGCAAATTAGTAAAAGGGTTACTGGAGAAGGAAGTTTCGCAAAAGGTTTCGCAATGTCATCTAATTTATCACGACCTTTTTTAAGTCGCATAAAATCTCGGTGACATTGAGGTAGTACATGCGGTAGTACAAAATTCCCAGAGGGCCTACTTGTAGAACTATAAAGGCTGAAATTTGCTAAAAACTTTGACACAATGAACATTGTGCAGTAATATAGAACCACAAGCCTCAATGGCAATTTGCATAAAAATAATGAGTAGTACATTATACGTGGTCATCATCCACCTCAAAGGTTGTAAGCACAACCTCTGGTTTTTCACCTAGAATAGAACGGGACCGTGGCACATATGTGACAATAAGTGACCACTCCTCTGGGTCTGGGAGATAAGGAAGATAAAAACATTGTTCTACATGACTGGGAAAAGTAAATGGCTCTGAAGTTTGCCAATGAGATGGCTGATAACTGGTGGCAAATGTCTTTAACCGTGTGTGTCCACACTCATCCTGAACTACAGTGCAGTTTGCACCAGCAAGGTTCACTTTAAACCACTTGCACTTAAACACATACTCTTCAAACTTTGAATGTGCATCATAAGATACCATCAATATCTCTTCCAGCTTTCCATAATGTGGCATAATATCTTGAACAATAGTCTTGTCATGCCGACTGCTTCTAGAGTCTTGAATGAATTGCCCTTGAACTCCACAATCAAAGGTGCGGCCCCTCTTTTCATCCAAAGTGGAAATCCTGAAATTAATATTGTGTTAGGCATTGTGAGTCAACAACTTATATGATAATAGAAACTTCATGCCCATAAAAATCATCCTAGAACATTCTAAAAAACTTGCCTGGAATGTGAAGATGAACTAATATGCCTAATGAAATAGAAAAAATAAATACATGAAATGTCTTCCTTGTGTCCACTTTGCTGAACGTGTTGTCACAACTCACAGTGGTCCATGAACAATGGTGCGAACATCATCTGTGATCTCAGGAAAACATGATATACTTTCTCCTTGTGCCAACAATTGATCCACTTCAGCCAACTTCTCTTTCATGTACTTATGAAACATAGGAAAAATCCTTGATCTCCCACTCATACTTTTGGCATTCTCATAGAAGTTCTTCCACTCTTCCATGACATTACTATTATTCAACATGAATGTGGTCAACTGAATTAACTTTGTAGGTAATAACATACGTGTTTGGATGGCACCAGTCAAACGGTCTTCCTCCTCTTCTCTTTCCTCCATCCAGACATGAGGACATGATGGATCTATAGTGGCCAAGATGTTGGTGCAATAAAACATGCTCTCTGCTACAAAGTGTCCTGTTGCCATGCTTCCTTCCACTTGTGCATGGTTACGGACATAACCCTTTAATACTACCATATACCTTTCAAGCCAATACATCCACCGACAATGCACAGGACCAGCAATGGCTATCTCATCCACAAGGTGAACTAGTAAATGCACTTGACAATCAAAAAATGATGGAGGGAAGGCCTTTTCCAACTTGCATACCACCTCTATTGCTATTACCCTCATTCTTGGAATCTCCTCTACAAATAACTCCTTTGAGCATACCCATCTCAACAAATATCCCAATGACCAAAGAGCATCTTGTACTTCTGCACTGGCTAAGCCTATTATTGCCACAAGCAATATGTGTTGCAGTAAACAATGATAGTCATGTGTCTTCAAATACCTTAGCCACTTGTGGTCATCGTCCCTACCAAAAACTTTTTGAAGATTAGCTCCATAACCTGCAACAAGGACCCATAAAATTATACAAAAGTATTTTAGACATCCAACAAATAGCATTCTATACTTCAAACTCTTTTTTCAGTATAAGGCATATAGATTTAAATATAAATAAAAACAACAGGGTACTTCTCAAAATTCAAACCTGTAGGGAATCGCATCTCTCCTGTGCGATTTCGAAAGTCTTTTCTTTCCTGTGTAGTAAGTGTCCATGGAGCTGATGGTCGCTGCTCAATACCTATGTTAGGATCAACAGTAATCCACACATCAGGATGCCTCTCAAAATCCTCACATGCTTCCCTAAAGTTACTGTCCTTCTCTCCGTAAAGTTGTTTTCTGATAGCCTTTCCCACATTTCCCTCAATGTGCATGGGGTCCAAGAGATGACGTATTTTCAGCTCACCCCAGTAGGGCAAGCTGTTGAGTATACCCCACCTTGTCAATCCACTACCCTCGAACACCATAAAATCATTTGGGTCAATAACTCTATTGGCCACATCCCTCCAATATGCAAAAGTGGTAGCTTTTGGAATATCACGCTCATCACCATAAGGCATGTCAAGAGATGAAAATAAAAGTGGGTCTGATCTCATATCATGTCCCAGTGGAAGAAACTTTGTATGGCCAAGGTAAACAATTTTGCGAAGATGGCTTGAGTATTTAGCCATGTCCTCCAAACTTGGGCCACATGTAAAGCGGGCCTTGTAGCCTTGAGTTTGCAGCCCACTTACAAAACCAAACCCTGATTGTAGAAGAATTGAATATTAGAACAACAAATAATCACAAAACGTAATAATAATAAAAAATATAGAGGCATGTGCATGATTTCTTACCAGGATAATCATGCGTTGTCCACATGCAGATTCCCCTCAACTTGAATACACGTGGTATTCCTCCCATCATATGCCCATACTCCATCCCACAGCGTTTTGAGCTCATCGACCACTAATGCTAAGTAGGTGTCTAGGTTTTTCACCTTACTTGGCCCTGGGATAATAAGAGAAAGCAGCAAAAATCCTTTTTTCATAGACAACCACGGAGGAAGGTTGTAATTCATGACAACAACTGGCCAAACAGAGGTAGGTCGTCCCTTTCCTCCAAGTGAATGTGGACTAACACCATCTGATGCTAACCCCAACCTCACATGCCTAGGGTCACGCTCAAACTGTGGCCATGTTGATTCCACATGCTTGTGAGCAAGAGAGTCAACCAGTAACCTCATAACACCAGGCTCTGATCGATGTTTCTTATGCCAAACCATTAACTCGGCCAAGTCTGTACATCGATACATGTGCAGCAAGTGAGGAATAATGGGAAACCACCTTACTGATTTCCTGGGCACCTTCTCTGTAAACATGTGAGGATCATATCGAACCCCTTCACATGTACTGCACTCCATTAAATGGGCATTGTTCCCATGAAATAGCATGCAGTCATTAACACATGCATGGACAATGTGATATTCCATGCCTATGGAGGATAAGATCTTTTTAGCCTCCTTCCAAGATCCTGGCAAAACATTTTCCTCATGCAGCAAAAGGTTATGACAATATTGGAAAATCTCTAACAACATAGTATTGTTTGCCTTGTGTTTTGCTTGGATGTTTAACAACCCCAGTATGGCTGCTAAACGGCTTAACCTTGCACCTTGAAAAATAGGTGTTTGAGCATGTGCCTCCGCCTCTTGCCACTGCCGTTGTCCCTGGGCAGTATGTTGATGATGTGGAACATCTGCATTGGCTCCTTCATCATGTGGGTTGCCAGACATATCATCAACTATGTCAAGTCCAAACCAGTCAACCATGAAGTCATCCATTGCTTGCTCTTGGTTTGCAGGCAGTGGTGCTTCCTAAACCGGTTGAGAGACACCTTCATCATGAACATGCAAGTCATTTGATGAAGAATGAGTTGATGAAGAGTCTGATTTGTGTGGCATGCCCATTTCCCGATATGTTGCTCTCAACCTCCATGGCAGCATGTCTTCAGAAGGCCGAATATTCTATGCAATACCAAATCCAGAAAATCTTAACTATATACCAAGCATAGTTGCATATTACATTATAAATAAAAAATGCCAAAATGCATGTATATAGATATGGTAGGTTATGTCTTAAACAAAGTACAAAGTTTTAAAATGGTGGAACCTTAACTCCACTCATAGTGGGTAAACAACTCATCTCTTGATTTGATGGTTCTAGTAGCTATAACCAGGCAATGGTCTTCATGATAAGTCTGGCCATATGGTGCTGGAAGAGGTCCCTCAACAAAAACCCACTCACAATTAGCCTTACGCTTAGGCCAAGTCCCCACCGTACTGTTGATGAAATTAGCAATGTTTCGAGAACGTATGGGGTCTCCATCTATCACCCTCCCATCACTATGCCTCCTAATGCTACCAGCAAATGTGTCCATCTCAAGAGCAAAGGTCTTCCACTCAGGATGTTGTGTGATGATCATGTTCCAATGTCTTCTCTTATAGATAGGCCCACCATAAGGGAACAAAGTAGGACCCTCTCTACGACAACTAGCTGAATCCTCTACAATGATGTCCTCACAAGCATATACTCCATAGCCATGCCTCTCTCCAAGTGTAGAGGTCTTAACAATCCATCGTCTACCCCAAACCACAACCTCCTCATCATAGGGCAAACTATCAAGCAACCCAAGAACTGCAGGGTTCCATGACTGGATAATATTGGCACATTTGCCAGTGAACTCACACATACCCCATCTGCCCTCAACAATAGTCTTAGCATGACCCTCACTTGGACATTGTGCTTTGAATCGCTGTCTAACGAAGGGCACACATGGCCTTGCTTCATGCTGTGGCTTACTGGCCTCATGAGAGGTACCAATCCCTATAGTAAATGTTTGCGAAAGTGCATTTCCTATGGCAGCTAAAACCCCTTGTGATAGAACATAGGGTGGTGGTTTCATATGGGAACCCTATTACATTCCAAAAACCACAACAAACCATGGAAGTGAAAATAGTTTCAAAGAGGATTTCATGAAAAAGAACATGTATCAA
This sequence comes from Sphagnum tenellum, assembly GCA_963921925.1. Classification (NCBI taxonomy): domain Eukaryota; kingdom Viridiplantae; phylum Streptophyta; class Sphagnopsida; order Sphagnales; family Sphagnaceae; genus Sphagnum; species Sphagnum tenellum. The sequence goes on from OY998144.1 coordinate 27,064,585, forward strand.
AGAGGAAAAAATGACGATGGTAAAATGACACTTACCACATGAGATGAAGAAGTTCCTAGGGTAAGACCACAATGATGCCCAAATCGCTGAATGTGTTGAGCACAAACATATGACTTTTGTGAAATCTGACCAACACACTTGGTGCATTGGCAAAGCTGCCGAGGTGGACCACGAGGAGAATGAGACACCTCTCCCTGCGTATGAGCTGATGTGCCTTCATTTGAGGAGGATGAGTCACTAGTGGAGACAACGGAGGAGGAAGACTTATCATCTGTCACATTAATAAGGCACAAGTGTAAGGTAAAGACCATATTAGACTTTCAAAAATCATGTGATACAACAATATAAACCCTTGACTACTCATAAATTGAGACAACCTAAACCAAAAAAAAATGCATACCTGCATCCAATGTGGGCTCAACAATGCCTATAGGATTGGTTGCTCATACACTTTGCCAACACCAATTTCGAAGTAGGAGGAAATACTATAAAAACCCTTTGGCATATGCAAAAAAAGACAACAAAATGTTAAAGCCATAATAGATTAAAACTTCCCAAACCCCTTGCAAACCCCCCACCATCGCATCCTTCTTCGCATCTGCATACGTTACTTAAACCAAAGCCCTAAACCCTTTAACTTCCTCCTACATTAGCGAAGCCCCCGACTTCGCAACCCTCTAACTTTGCGAAACTAACAACATTGCACGGCCTTTGCGATAAATAACATATCGGAACTTGCGATACGGGTTACATCGCAAGCCCTGAATTGCCGAAAGTCCTTAAGGAACGGAATCCCTTGAAGGTGTAGCAAAAACTTTCTGGGGGTCTAGAGTGAAACAACGTCGAAATTTGAAGTCATTATCAGCATTGTTCGAGAATTGTCGAAGGAAAGCTTGGGCAGAGAGGAGGTTGCGGATTGCAATGGCTGGGACTGGTGGAGGGGGTTCTGGGTCTAAAGGAGGTGACAACAATGCGGAAAGGTTGAGGAAGATGGTTGCTGATCATTTGAGAGCTTCAGGGCTCTCTGCAGTCGATACTACGACACCTGAAGGGTTGGCATCCTTGACAGCCATTTTAGGTCAAGCATTGTAGGCAGGGCTGATTGTTGGGGAAGCACAAAGAGATGAGGAGGCAAGGAAGGCTACAGAAGCCAAGGCAACAGAGAAGAAGAAAAAGAGAGATGAGAGGGCAACAACAGGAGCTTTCTCACCTAGAAGTCTCGAGAAGAAAAGGAGGAAGGATGAGAGGGATGCCATCAGAAAGGCGAAGCTCGACTTGAAGAAGAAGGAGGAGGAGAGGAAGAAGCATAGTAGTGACATACGCTCAATTCGATTCAAACATACGCGTATTATACGTTTTTTGGGGGTTTTAAAAAAATACTTGAACATACTTGGGCTTAAGCACCACTAATATTATTATAATTTTTTTAAAAAAAACTTGAAAATACTTCTTTTTGAGCACCTTAAAAAAATACGCGTATTTCATATGTCACTACTATGGGAAGAAGCTCCCTCTGATAACATTAGCAGAGGAGGGAATTCCAACCAAGTTGGCATACACTGGGGCCAAGAACACCATTAGGCACATTGTCTCCACCAACTTTGCACGAGGAGTTGAGTGGGGCACTCTCTCAAAGGCACAGAGAAGAGAGTGATAAATCAGGTCAAGGGAGCATTTCAAAATGGAGGAAAGCTTGATTCACAGTGGATTGCAGACAAGATCTCTTCAATTCAATGTCTCAAGCAAGATACCACGATAGGATGAAGATTCGTGCTCACCTGAGAGACCTAAATGTGTACAAGAACTTGGAGAGGCCGCTTCAGTTCTCAAAAGACATCTGGGATGCCTTCTACTAGTCTGAGGTGTAGCTGAAAGCAGCAAGGCAGCTAAAGGAGGTCACAGAGCAGCTAGCCAAGGCCAAGAAGGCAAGAGAGTTTGGGAGGTCTAACTATGACCTGAAGGCATTGGAACTGAAGTATGCTGAATGCCAATTAGTGGTGGACGAGGTTGGTGATCCACCATTGAAGTTCCTCAAGGCAGCAGAGCGAGTGAAACTGGTTCCAAACACCACCCACAAGCTAGGGCAAGGTGGCATTCCCGGCCTCAAAGCAGCATTTGTAAGTACCCTAGTTCCTTCTCCTCCAAACCCTTTCTTGCAAAGATTCACATGCTTGTGAAATTCTGTCGAGTCACCTTCTCTGTTTGCGATACCTTTGCGATGCGATGCCTTTGCAATACCTTTGCGATGCGAATTGCATTGCAAAGGTAGGTATATGGCGTTTTGGTGTTTTGGGTTGCGATAGTAGATATGATGGGATTTGTTTCGCAAAGTTTTAGTATGCGAAGGTCTACGCTTCGCAAAAGTGGTCGGAGACTTGAATAGATTTTTTATGCGTTTTTTTTACCTGTTGTATTATGGGGACAGTACAGGAGGTACAAGAGGAAGATCGCAGCTGCAGAAATGAATATGGGCCAATAGCATGGCAAGGAGCATCTTTTTGCCCATGTTGATGCACTATTGGTGAGTGGGTTTGGTTGGGATTCAATTTCTGTTTGTGTTGAGATTGTTTTCATTTGAATCAAGATTTTCATTTATGGTGTTGACTAAGCTTTGCATGTTGAAATGCAGGCATCTGAGGGTGAGAGTGAGAGCTCCCAGGGTAGCAGTAATGAGGAGGAGAAAGCAATTAACACTGTTGCTCCCAGTGCTACCATTAGCAGTGGACCCATTTCATTTGCTCGTCGAAATGAATGTTCTGCAAGGGGCAAAGATAAAAAGGATAGGGAGGAGGAGGAGGACGAAGACGAGGGGCAGGGGGACGATGAAGAGAAGGAGGAGGATGAGCAACCTCCCCCTCCCCCAGAGAACACTAAGAAGAAAGATTCAAGGAATAAATCCAAGAGGGGAAGGAAGTCTAGATAGACAGCTAGTGTGATAGATACCCAAGGGTTGCAAACCCTTTTACATTGTAAATTTTGAAATTTTGATATAGATTTTTTTTTTGCGGCCCAAAGTGACTCTAAATGAATATAAACCCTGCTCCCAAAATAAGAATACAGTGCCATGCTCTTGCGATACACAATGCATCTCAAAACCATGTGCAAGTCATAATTCTTCACATCACTGCAAAAACCAAAAGACCAATAATACCATGTCACAGTCATCGCTACACTCTTACAGGTAAAATCATTCTAGAACATGTTTGCAAAATCATAGATTTCGCAAACTTATAGCGGCATTCTGAGAATCCCAAAAAGTTTGCGTTAGATCTCAAAAGCCTATCGATTTCCGATATAAGATCTAACGCAAACGTGTTAGGATTCTCAAAATGCCGTTAAAAATTTGCGATAGATTTTGTATCGGAAACCGATAGGCTTTTGAGTCAATTCGTTAAGTCATTGCGGGGATGGGTTTGTTGTAGATAGTTTCCGATGTAATGTTAATCGCAAATTATATATAGAAGTAGTTATAATCGGAAACGATTTACGATGGTATCAAGTTCGGGAGTTGTGAAGGACTTGCAATTGTACGAGTGCGAATGTTATTGTATCGCAAAAGGTTAAGAGTTTGCGAGGAATTATGGTTCGCAAATGCGGGCTTTCGGGAACTTTTTTCTTTGTTGTTTGCGATGATATGTGGATCGCAAAATAGCCGTTTGTTGTTGTAGTGAGTGTAGTTCATTGGTAAGGACTTGATTTATCATTCGGAATGTTTGGGGTTCAATTCTTTATACTTATAACCTATGTGCATGTTGAGAAAGTTAGGGTAGTTAGGTTAGGCTAAAGTAGTTAGGTTAAGTTAGGTAAGTAGGTTAGGCTAGCACATACCTACCTAATTTTTTAAAAAACCAAACCTATTTACTACCTACCTACTTATTAATTTAAATAATAATAATCCAAAAATGATTTTAATTTAGGTGTAAAATTGACCTAGTCAAATGCTCCATTATCCATTAATCAAATATTCAATCATTTTGCTAGTCACTCTGCCAATCAAAATGACAAGGTCCAATTTGACTACTTAGTTGTGCTAGACATGTACAAAACGATGTGTCCAAATTGATAAGATGGTTTTGTTTATGCTTGTCACTTTTGGGTTTTTTTAAAAATTAAAAAACCTAGTGAAAAAAACCATGAATTGTAGTAGTGAAATTTGGATCCTCAAGAATATCTTCAAAATGTAATGTTAAAAAATGAGTATTGAGAGATTCTACAATAATGTTTTTTGATCAATAGGACTTTAAAGAAAGAATAGCAAGTTTGTATTGTGAATTTGTTTTTAATTGAAACATTTTGATACAAACAAGATGATCCACTTGAAAAAAATTATTCAATGATGGAGAAAACAATTATTATTATTATTTTGAATGAACCCTTAATAATGTAATATATGTTAAACCATGTTTTGTCACACCAATCAAATCAAATGTTAAATGATCAAAAGTCAACCCGTATGAATGATGTGTAGTGTGTCACAATTAATTGAATTGATAATTGGATTTTTGTGATAGTGTGAGAAAGATTACTCCCTATTTGTATTTTATAATTTTCATTCGATTGGTGTCCATTGCTTGTCAATCCTTGGGAATTCTTTATAGATGTAAATTTGTAATTTGTGTATTATGTCCAATTCGAGGATTATGAAAATGTATCTAGATTAAAGATTTTGAAATATTTTCTATAAAATTTTCAAAAATTCCATTAGCACCATTTACAAGATCATTTGATGTTTCATAATTCCCTAATAATAAATCCACTAACAACTTTTTTAAAAAAAAATTCATAATGTAAACCAGTTATTTGAGATGGTAATTTTGATAATTTAAAATGAGATGGGCATGAGGTAATTTGGATTGTGATAGTGGATGTACCATCTTTTATAAAGTCCACCTTGAATTGAACATTTATTCTTTTGGCATTTTTTTGGGGGTTTAACATATTAAAATGTAGGTTTCAATTTTTCATCTCATTTTTGCCAAATTTATCAAATAATGTTCAATACAATGCAACAATACTTGACTCACTTAGAAAAAATTGCCATTGTGATTTCCAAAAAAATCCATTGTAATGTGCTTTTAACCTTTCAGGTTCTTAAAGAGCGTTTGTCATCTCAAAAAGAACATGCTCTGATGAAAAATTCATTTCCCAAACATTATCCAATTACTCAACCATCCAGTGTTACTTCCAATCTGACATGTAGATTTAATATGGAAACATGGATTATGAACCATAGCATTTGCTGACCCAAGATTTGGAGTTGTATGAACATAATGTGGAGGTTGCTTTTATAGTAGCTCATTATGTGGGTTGGTTTCACTAAGAACAATTATTGAAACCTTTTGTATTACAAACTTTTACGGAACTCCTTTTTTCTTACTCCAAAGTTTTAAGGGTAATGAACTTTTGTCAATCTCCATAGTTTGATTTTTGTCATTTTCTACAATGGGCTCCTTCCCTTAACTAATAAGATCTCCATTTTTAACAATTGTTTCTGACTACTTTTTAATGGGCTTTGGTCTTGGTTTTGAGGAAAGTGCTTTAATCCCTAGTGTGTGTTTTAGTCTCTTACGTGGTTTCAACAAAACTCCAACATCTTCATTTGTTGCTAGAATGGCCTACAATTGGAATACGATAAGCAACCATTTATAATTATTCTTTTCACCTTTGTTCTCCTAATCACATAGATATCTTGCAAAAGGCCATCCATCCAAACCCCATCAAATTATAGACCCTTGTTTTTGCAAGGAGAATCATGATGAATACCTTGGGAACATGTCTTCCTCTTTCTCTTTTGTGATTCTAAAGAAGTTGATGGTTGTCTCTCCACCACTAGCATTGCTACTAAACCTTATAATGTTTTTCCTCTTTCTCCCTTCCTTCCCCTTGAACATTGCCATTTTCTAGCTCTAACTTCACATTCACTTGTTGGTTGTTTTTATCACCCATTGCATTTCTATTTTTTGGACTTGCTTGCTTCTTTGGTATGCTCTTTGTCTCCTCCCTATTGTCTTCAATCATTGCTACATCATCTAGACCCAATAGAGCCAATTTTTTGATGACACCTTGTAGGTTTTGTGTGAATGAATGATTGTTGAAATAATTGCAACTTATTCAATTGTTGCCTAAAATCCATATGGAATCAATCAAAGTGACAATCAACATATATTGCTTTCGTGTTGAAGAAGTAATCAGCACATATATAGACCCACATTTTCACTAACTAGAAAAATGGGAATCAACCTATAACTTATAGTTGCGAGGGTGCACCTCGACCATCACACATATTTCCAAAGACAAGGGCCAGTCTTGAAGATGCAAGGTTCACTTCCCAACACTCTAAGTCATTATCAATATCATGTAGGAGAGCTTTAACAACATTTGTGGAGTTGCATATTGTGCTTCTATCATCCTTGTAACATTTGTTGGTATGTATAAAATTGTAAAACATAATAATTTGTGAATTCTCTAAAAGGCTCATAAGAATGAAGTGTGAAAAACATCAAATGAACATTAACTACCTACTAGTATTTTGAAGTAATCATTGTTTTCAATAGGCCCACTATGGTCAAAATATCTTCCATCATACATTTATAATGTACATGTACAACATTTTTTAATTGTGTTTTTGGTGCATTCATAATCAAACATTCCACAAAAGAGAAGGGATATCTACTTACAAAATCATGACAAATTCACACTTGGGATTCAAAAGCTTTTTATAACTCACGATGGTAAGCATCATTTCCTTAAACTGAAAACTAACATGACTAGAAGAACACCCAATTAAAATACCACCAAGTCATGATCCTTGCCCTAAAAAGAATATGTTTGAGACTAGTATCAATTCATAGTTAAACAAAAGTTTATTCTATGAATGATGAAATTATATGATGATCTACCTACCTAGAAGCAACAATTTGAAAATTTGTTTGAATGGTAGTGGTAAAATAATTAGTACCTCACTTTCAAAAATTTGTTTGTTGCACCATCAACAACATAAGCAATTAGGGTATTATTTTTTTCCCAAGCAACCTAGAAATTACAAATAGCACAACTTGAACTAACACATTGCAAAACAAACAAAACATTTCATGTTACATAACTCTTATCTGCACGAATTGGTACAAGCCACCACCAACAATAAAAGCAATGTGGGTGCTAGCTTTTCCCAAACACCTTACAAATTGCCCATATCCAGGAGCATCCATCATGGGCAAGAAAAGCGTTCAAAATTAGTGGACTTTATTGCTCAACATGTTAATTAGGTTTCTACTTCTAGAAAATCTACTAACACATGTTACAAATCTGGAAGACATATTATAGTTCAAAAGCAAGTTAGATGCATGCATGCCTTAACAGAACTTCAGGAATGTGTTGTCAAAGGTTGTTGTTTACAAAAGCGGGTCGACTTTCCACTTTCAATTTCTCTTACATAACTTTGACCACCTACTCATCATTAACATTTGAAAATGGCCTTTTTTTCATCCTTAGAGTTATTGCGTGTCACATAAAAATGCAGACATAACTACGTCAAGATCTACCATGAAAACCATTTCACAAAATCATGCATATACACAATTGATGAGATCAATTTTAAAAGAAAAAGAAGTTAGAAACAACAAACTTAGTAAGGGTAAGGTTGCCATCAAGAACAAACCAACCAAGAATCACACAAGGCACACACTTGTGTAAATGGAGTAGAATTTGAATAGTATAGCACTTATGGCGCTCGTTGCACACTCAAATGCCATGGATGGTTGCGTGTGTGTCCATTGCCCTCACACCCAAGTTCCCCTAGGGCCCGCATTCATTAGATCATGTCTTCCAATCTTGTGAGAACCAGTAATTGCACACGAAACCTTGAACCAAAAGAGTTTGAATCTACTTATCATCTCCTTGGAGCAAATGTTGAATCTCATTCAATGTAAGCATATCTTCTAGCGAATACATAGCGCATGTGTAGATGCATACCTTGTAGCTAGTTCTATCATAGACAATCCCATACTACACAACTCTAACGTTGTGCTACAAGAAACAACGATGCCTACCAAAAGATCACGTGGCAAAGAACATAATTTACGTATTCATAACCAATTTGGGTAAGTAGATGGTTTATACATAGATAAGGGCTGTTTTTACTACCTACCTCCTAACAACCTGCTTGTGGGTTTTTAGTGGGTAGGTAGAAAAGAAAGTAATTGAGCTAATCACCATGGTTAGCTAGAGGTCTAGAACCCAACAGAAAACTGTTTCTCTGATCACTTACCATTCATCCTTCATGGTGCACTGGTGGGTGCTGGTTCAGTGTAGCCCCTATTAGGTATAGGTGAAAGGAGGACAACAACATTTGCCAAGGTGCTATGGAGAACACGTTGGGGTACACATTGGGAATTTGAGGAACATATTGGGAACTCGTTGGGAACTTAGAGGGAATTTAGTGGGAACCAGGGAAAAATTAAAAAAATCTGGGAACTTAAGTCTAAGTAGCGCAAATGTTTAAAACTATTGAAAAAATACAAATAACAATTCTTCATGTTCCATACCCGCAAATGCTGGCTCAGCATGTGGCCAAGGCCGCAAAGCCGTCAGGCGGCCAGGCCGCAGACCCGCATGCCCAAAACACGGGGAGAACGAAGATCCTGGGAAGACCACACTGAGAGCACTGGAGTGCGTCGAGGAGCTCTTCACGTTGTTTCTTGCTGATTGTCTCTCTTTCCGCCTCGCGCTTCTTGCTGCCTCGTGCTCGTCATACCCGCTCTCTTCCCTCCCAAATCCATAGCTCTCTATTCTTCTGTCAGAATACGACGGCGCTGCATCCAACTCTCTGAAGAAATCCCGTGGTGCGGTGAAGAGACGTGAAATGGCGACAGAGAAAAAGCTCTACACTCTGGCTGATGTCGCTGTCCACAATAATGCCAACGACTGCTGGCTTGTTATTGATGGCCAGGTGAGAGAACATCATCTCTCTTTCGGAGCTCTTTCTGTTCTTGTTTGTTATCTCCTTCCTCGGCGTGGTTGCGATCGAGGTGTTCTCTTCTGTCTCTGGAGTATACATTTTTTCTCCTCCTCTTCAGCTGTTGTTTTTGTTGTTATCTTCTTGTTCCCCATCTCCCTTCTGTAGGTAGAAATATGTCTGTTAAATGAGCATTCCCGTGTCAAGCCTCTAGAATCCTCCATAATCCTCTTGCACAGACCGCGTCTTCTGGGTATTCTTGGAGTTTTTGCTTCTTATGTGTATTTACCGCATACTCCAGTGGCTGATTTATCGGTGGTGCTCTTCTCATGATAAGGGGAAAGAGAGTCATTGTTCCCTTGGCATTCGTTTCAGATCTTTAGCAACGTAGATGCCTTTGAGGACTGAGTCTTCCTATTGCTTTCAGAATGTGAAAAGAAAGTCAGAACAAAGATGTTTGTAGCATGTTTGGGCATGTTAATATATATTATACTATCTGCACACACTGTTGGGATCTGATAAAGTCAGTGGGGAGAGTCCTGCAGCTTGTCACTGCTATTCATGATGAAGGTGGTGGGCTGACAATTTTGTGACTGACACTCATATGGTTATGCCTGCACTCATTGTCACATTACTTTCAAAGTGTTCCCAGTAGAGCTTCCTCCACAATTGTTTCTTACTGTTGATGGTCCCTGAACAGGTCCAAGACTGGCACTGTTGTTCATACTGCTTTCATATTGTTTTTGTTTCTTGGTACTTTGTTCTCTGTGGCTGGTTTGAGAAGTGTTAACCTTGCTTTGCCTTTTCTTAATCGTGAGAATCAAGATTTCTCAATTCTTATGAGAGATATTTATTCATGAGTAAATTGTTTCTTTTGGGGATTCCAGGCCTATGATGTAACCAGATTTCTGGAGGAGCATCCAGGAGGAGATGAAGTACTCCTGTCAGCAACAGGTATGCTTGGCTCTATGAATCTTAAGGTAAGGGGTTTAGTAGGATGCTACTGCAGGGCTCTTTTTTTCTCTACATTCTGATATCCTTCTCCCACAGAAAGCCAGGATGATGATCATCCTGGTTGACAAGAAGAGAATTGGCTTCTTCTCTGGTATGGTTCCCCAATTGACATGTGTGTTGTCTGAGAACAGGGAAGGATGCAACTGATGACTTTGAGGATGTTGGCCACAGCAGCAGTGCAAGAGCAATGATGAAAGATTACTATGTGGGTGATGTTGATCGCACCTCATTTCCATCAAAGCCCACATACACTCCAGCCAAGCAGGCTACCTACAACCCTGACAAGAGCTCTGAGTTCCTCATCAAGATCTTGCAGTTCCTTGTGCCCCTTGCTATTCTAGGTTTGGCTGTGGCAGTGCGGTTTTTGACAAAGAATGCCAACGTCTCTGATTGACATTCCATGCACTCTTTTGAAGATATTGACATGGATTCTTTTGAGTATTTTCTGTTCTTCACTGAAGGCTTTCCACAGCTACAGATGTGGAACATTCTGCTAGCCCAAGTCATTGGTTACTACTTCTGGGCCATGTCTACGAACAATACTTGGGGCTCAGTACACTAAGGCAAACACTGCTGTTATTGGAGTTGCCTTGTTTGATCCAGTACAGAGCAGCAGGGAGGTTCTTGAATGTTCCATGGGGATTGAATGTGACCAGTGTTTGGTTTACATATGTGGCAGAATGCAAAGCACAGTTAAAGGGCACCAAGGGGTCTATTGTTGAAGGGATCAGGGCACCATGGTAAGAGAGACCTGCATTGATATTTGGCCATATACGCTGACAAAAGTTGCAACTTTGCCTGGAGATTGTGTCAAAGTTCGTACGAGTGTTGTCTTGGCAGTAATGGTCCTTATTGGTGTAACAGGTAGGGTGCAGGAAGCTTCATTGAGAGTAACTAGCTACCAATAAATTAACATGCACATATATGCATTCCTCTCTTTGTACTATGTTGGTTGGAATGATAAATTCATCATTACCGTTTCCTGTTACTTCCAGTCTTGTGACAGAAACTCAGTATGTTGATAATAATGTTCAATGTTAACCAATATCCACTGCTGTTTGAAGTCATTCGTGATGTTAGGGTAGGTGCTCAATACTGCAGATCTTGCAGTTCAAGGTCCATGAACATGGAACCACTCCTCAGTTTTGTTGAAGTTCCTGAACATGATGATGACAACTGGTTTTATTCCAAAATGCTCCTCAAGTTTAGTTTTGAGGTCTGGTTTTCTCTTTTTTCTAGTGTTGGGGAAAAAGAGTTTAGTTTGTGATCTGGTTTTCCTCTTTTTCTATGCTTCTTGTTGTTGGTTGCTGTTGTTATGTATAGAGGAAAGCCCCAGGGTCGGGGCATACCTGTACATAAGGCAGTGGGCTTGATTTCTTTGTTTATCTGTGAAGATGTGGACAGGGATAATCAATCTGATTTTGATTGCATGGAATACCATTGCTCTAGTATTATGCCTAGTTGCCATTGCTTGCTCACTAAGTCCACGTTTCACTTTTCCACTTTGTCAAGTCCACTTTGCTATAGTGCTAAGTTGCCAAGTTTTCTAGTCCACGCTCAACTTTTCCACTTTGTCAAGCCAACTCTGACAACATGCTAAGTTACCAGTGCTACATTGCCAACTTGCTTGAGTAGACTTCAATTTGCAGGCTGCCTGAATGCTTTTCAAACTGCTCAAAACTAAATAATTTCCAAGGCTACCCAATGCCCAAATTCATTAATTTGGTCAAGCTCAAACTAGTTACCACCATCCATCCATGCAAAGTTGAATTGATATTTGAAGGCTAACCTATGAAGGATTCAAACATTACCTAGGTAGGTAGGTAAATAGGTGGGCAAGTAGGTAAATAGGTACCCTACTTGTAGACAAGTAATCTAGGTGGGTAAATATTGTAGGCAAATAGGTGGGTAGGTAGCTTATGTAGGTAAATAGGCTACACTAAGTAGGTGGATAGGTGGTGTTAGTTGAAGTGCCTCAACTTACCTCCCCCTAAGGTCCCACCCCTTGAAGAAATTAAACCCAAAAAAATGTTTGGGCAAGAAAGGATTGAATTTTGGGCATTGGGTAACGTTGGAAATTGTTTTGTTTTGGGCAATTTGAATAGCATTTAAGTAGCTTGCAAAATTGAAATCATGTTAGCAAGTTGGCAATGTAGCTATAGCAATTTAAGATTTGGCAACTTGAGAACTAAGTATTTTGGCAAAGTGGAAACATCAAATGTTCGTTATTTTTTTAGAGGTTTTGCATGTTTTGTAGAAAAAACTTTTTTAGACTTTTCTTTTGCATGTTTTGTTGTTTCACACCAATTTCAAACCTATCATCACCTCTCAATAAAGATTGAGGATTCCTACCACCTACCGCTCACATAGATTTATGCTTCAAATAACTACAATGTTATTTTTTATTTAACCTAAAAGTAAGGTTCAAATTAATCAAATCTTGTGGTAAAATTAGGCACATATGTGCATGACTAAACACTACTAGCCAAGAAGTGCACCAAATGAAACTTAGTGAGGATAATTAACACCTTCCATTTCAGGTCTTTCAAGATGAATATCCAACAAGAATGGATGAAGATTGTGAAAAAATCAAAAGTCGTTTTAGTTGATATTTCTACCATTTTTGCAAAGGGGAAATAGTAGTCAAAACATTTGATCATTTCACAAGTATGTTCATTCATTGGACATGAATGATGAAGAAAAAGAAGTGGTTAATGTGGGTTTAAAAAAAAGGCTTATTCTATTTACTATTGTGGTTCAACTTTTTCGGAGAGTTTGTTGAGGGATATTGACATGAATAAACTAAACAAAGACATCAATTACAAGTCAACTATTCCCAATCTCATGATTATTTCACATGGAGTAACTATGTGGGTATTTTTGATGTGTTGGTTCAAGTGGACAACAAAGCAATTTGAACTATTCAAATAACTCATAGAATTATGAGGCTTGTGTGATCTAGGGAAGGTGGGGAGTACAACTTATTAATTCACCATATTCATGAAGAGTTGGTGCAATGGGGTCTTTCTTCTAATATGGTCAGCAACTAGGAGTGGCACAAATCAATTGTTGAAGGTCAATGGGATGATCTACGGCTTTGGAATATGACTTCATTTTTTGGATCATTTTGAGAAGAACAAAAACGATGACAAATGTTCTAAGAAGGGAAGATTCATCATTCATATTATAGTCAAAGTCAATAACCATGTTTGCCATGACTTTTCTATGGTATGTAAAAACATGCAAACTCCATTTGACTTAATAGATGTCCACATTCACATTAAGGCGCTTCATTATTAGAACTAATGATGAGAAAACCAACGTGCATGTCCATCTACCCAATGTTATTTGTTTACCTTAAAGCTCTTGACCATGAATGGCACAAGTGAAAAGAACAACCATGTCATGTTAGTTTTTAATATAGAAAGTAATGTTGGTGGGTAATTGGTCCTTATTTCTTTTGTGATAGAATGGTAAACCCAAAGATGAAAATTGATGTAAAGACATATCTTCCACTAAATCCATGACCTTGCTAAGAGATAGTAGATCAAACAATTTTCTTTGAACAAACAATTGCAACTTTACATATTGGACATTAAAAAAAAAGATAGTCTTCTTATTTCCTCCTAGGAACATCATGTTGAACTAGATATGGCTTGTCTTGTAAAAATCATGAATGTTGAATGGGTTCAAATAACACACCTTTATCTTTCTTTTTTTTATGAAGATTCATAACCATAGGGTATGCTTTGGAGTATGGCATTTTCAATGTACTTGGTAATTGAATTTAGAATATGTTTTAAGAATGTCATACCTAGAAACATATAGACCTTAAAATCTTGCAAAAACATATACACTACAAAAAAAATTCAAAAATCGTCAAAGGTCATGTGAGCATTGTTGTTTTCAATATGTAATGTTCTTTCATGAACTCCATGTGCATGTGGTGTATCTTGGAAAAAAAAAATCCATGTCAAATCAACTAAAGTTACAACTTGAAAAAAGTTATGTCAAATGTTCTTCATTGAACTACATGCACATTACATGTGAAAAGGAAACCAACCGCATCAAAATTAATTATGTTGTAGCTTGAAAAAAACTATGACTTAGAAAAGTTGTGATATTATACTCCAAATTTCACAAGTGTTCAGACAACCCACACCTTTGAAAAAACTTATATTTCATTATGTTTTCATTATGAAAGATCATGTTAATGAAACCTCATTGCCTTGCAACTACATGTCTGGTGCAACTAATATGCAATTATAATGCATCTTTTCCATGAAAATATGAAGCATTTAAAAATAAAATTGTCAAGTTTTTTAGCATCATATTCATAATTTTCCATTTCAAATACATTGCTTCTTCCTTTTTATATGTGAAAAGCTACTATAAAAAAAGAATATATCATAAGTACATGTTTTTTTCATTTCAAATTATAATCTTATTATTGTATGTGAAAAATTACAAATCTAATATTTGATATGGTACATTGTAATTTGTGATTTGCATTCCATTGTAATTTGTTTCTATTTTGGAGCAAGGAGAGAAATCAAATTCTTTGGGTTTTACACATATTGTTATTGACATTCATTCAATTTGATTGAAACTTGTAGCTTTGAGAGATCTTGTTGAATAACTAGCAAGAATACAAAATTTGTCTATATTTGCTTTATGGCATGATCAAGGTCTTGAGTGTGGCAAGGCATGATATAGTGCAACAATGTGCGTGTTGACCATTTTAGGTGGAAGAAAGGAAATAAATATGCGTAGAAAATATCTATTTTATTAGAGCTTGATTTTGTAGGAATAATGTTTACTTTGCAGTGGAAATACATTAACAAACATGGAAACTCCAATTAAGTTTGATGATTTCATTTTGTGTTATATAATGTGAGTGTTTTGTATTGGGTGGTGTTAACTTGGTGAGCTTTAAGAGATGTACAATATAATTTTAAAGGCTTTGAATCAATATACCCCATACCTTCATATGCTAACCCACAATTGTGGTAAAATTTCAAGCAATTTGCAACTATTTTAGAAACCAAAAGGGAGTGGGGGGAGGGAGGGAATAAAAACATTGAAGAAAAACAAATCTCCTTCCCATAAACTTGGATGGAAGGAAAACATGGGGAAAAAATTCCCTCCCACAAAATGTGAAGGGAATTTTGTTATATAAAACCTTCATTATCTAACCTAAAAAAATTAGGCCAAGATTGTACAAGGTAGATGAGGATTTAAAACTTGGGCTTGGTATTCATTAGTAAAACTCGATAACCCACCCAACACTAGCTTCAAAAGATTAGTTAATTAACACTTGAAAAATTAAACTAACAAATTTGAGTTTTCCATAAATCATTGTATGTTTGGACTTTATTGGCATGCATTTGCCATTTCATCTTGGGTTTTGGGTTGTTTATAAAGTCACCCAAATAGGGGATTATTGTCAAAACTAAAGATGAAAGTTCATCATGCACATTATATATCCTAGTGTTAGGTGTCATTGAACTTGGTTTGTGTGTGGCAAGGTATTTGAATGTTGCAAGCAATTAGAGGAGTTGCAATTTTTGAAATATGGTGGCAAAAGAGTGCTCGGAAGAGAGGACAATTGGGGACAATTGCTTGTTTGCTAGACTTACAACATGGTGACATGATGGCATTGGTAGGAACAACATCAACAACTTGGTCATCTTCAACTAAGCATTAAGAAAATTTTTTTTAAAAAAAGAGTGAAAAAGGTTTGCAACTTGCCCACTCCACTTGTTCGTTCACTTGCAATAAGGGCTTTACTGGAACAAAGGCCACCGCGCAAGGCACTTAGGTGTAAGATCCATCCCACTCTTAAGGCCTAGGCATAAGAACCTCTCCTCTTTTCTAAGAGGGGAGGATATTCACCGGTTTAAGTTGCCTTCCAAATGCACTAGGACATGTCTCCGAGTGAGTTCTACATTTGTGTTCTTGTGCTTCTTCTGTGATCAAAATCCTGAGTCCTGATCACTGTCTCGGTGTTGGAAGAGATTTGATTCTTTGTTGCGGAATTTGAAGGGCTCGTTTGAGCCAAAGGTGAAGATCAACATGTCCTCGGCCGCGAGAGTGGTAATGGGTCGTGCCAAACGAGGACTTTATGCAGGCAGACACATCCAGTTCGGGAACCAAGTCAGTGAAGACGGTGGTAACAAGTGAGTTCGTGCTTCTTCAACCTTCCTTCTTTACACCCCCCGACCTAAATCATTTGTGGTTTTTCATACCTTCCTTTCTTCTTGAATCTCAAGCGGTTTCTCGTAGCGCATATCATATCTGAATTCATGTTCTGCTCTTCCTTCTTCCTCTTGCTTGCTTACTCCTGTGTGACAGATCAAGTATTCATGTTTTTCTCGACCTAGGGTTAGGGTTTAGACCCCTGACCCTTCTGGGCTGGCCTGATCTTGCCCCCATTCCCTTTGAAGAAGTTTTGGAAATAGGTTGAAGAGGGCACTTCATATCTGAATTCATGTTCTGGTCTCCTTCTCCTTGATTACTTCTGTGTGACAGATCAAGTATTCATGTTTTTCTGGACTTAAGGGTTAGGGCTTGAGTGGATCTGGCCTCCTGGGCTCGCCTGATCTTGCCCCCCCCCTCCCTTTGAAGACTTTTTGGAAATGGGTTGAAGAGACTCTTCTGCTAAGCATATCTAGGTGGGTCATGACAGAACAAGGAGAACATGGAAGCCCAATGTGCAAACCAAGCGGATATTCAGTTTTGGATTGGATCGACATATCCGCATGAATATCACCATGCATGCACTTCGATGCATTGATAAGGCAGGGGGTTTTGATGAGTATGTTCTTACAACTCCTGACCACAAGCTTGACAATGATCAAGTCCGTGAATGGAGGTCAATCATTGGAGCCGTCTATGCTGAGCTTTACAATGTGCAAGTTTCTACTTTGACAGTTAAACCTGGTTGTGAGGGTCAAGTTCCTCGCCACCTTCAAGCACGGCTAAAAGGGGTCAGGTTAGAAGATTTGGAACCCCCAAAATTGTAAGCAGTCAACCTGAGGGAGCCAGAATCACTGAAGTCACTGAGTTTCAGCAATTTTTTTCCAGAAAACTCATTGATTTTTTGGTAGCCTTGAACTCCTATTCTGTCATATAGAAACAAGGAAGATGACATATGTACACCACTGGATGTCAGCACTGTGTGGGCTCTTATGTCAAGGGCTCCCAAGTTTCCATTGTATCACAAATGCTCATCTGGCTGTGTGCACAACAGCAAAGATAAGTTTCATGGTTTCTAATCAACTTCCTCAATGCTGCATTTTTACAAACAGATGTGCTCTAAATGCAGTGTGCACTTTGAGTTGGAGTTAACCTTCCTTGGCTCTTTGTTCTAATGTCAGTGCTTTTTTGCAATGGCAATATCTTGGTTTTTAGTTCTCCCTCCACTCTTACTGTTGTATCCTAGGACTATCTCAGACTACAACACGACCACTTCCTCAGGACAATTACCTTCATCATTGTGTTATTGTGGAGATTTCTGTGAATATATTTTCCAGTGGCTTTAGCAGATGTGCTGCTTCCATGTAGTCACCAATGGTGTGCTTCATAGATATGTCCTTGTTGTAGGAGGCCTCAACCACAACCCTCTATGTATGTCTCTCTATGCCTCAGGTTTAGATGCTTGCTTGAGCACAGGGAAAAGCTAAATTGAAATGAAGCTTTACCCTCACAGAAATACTTATTGATTTTTTCAATTAGCTAATATGTCTCTTGAGTGGCAGCCAACATCATGACTTGAGTCTTTGCCAATGCTCTTGAAAATGTGGCAAACACTCAGGACACAGGTTATGATTTTTTGCAAATTATCGTTATACTAAAGGTCTTCATTTGTTTTTCCTGTGCTGTGTATCATTCTATGTTGTTTCTTCTTATTCTGTGTGCACCTAACAAAAAAGCACAGGAAGACTGAGGCATTAACAAAAAAGCTGACATTTTTCACATAGGAAGACTCAGCCATGATACTGGCAAGTATTATGGCTGAGTCATCCTGTTGCTTCTAGACTTCTGACGAGAGAAATTCAGTACACTGGTTAGTGGTTATACTGACCTATGTATCAGCCCCCACTGTGGGGAACTTATGAAGTCAGTGGGGCAAGTTGTGATAGATAAGTCGCTATCATACATGTTACCTTCAATGGTCCCCAAACAAGTGAGAAACTGTCACTTTTGTCTGTTCTGTTTGTTTCCATTTCTCCATTCTAATTCATTCCTTCTGTGTTGTTCCTTCTTCCTGGTGCTCAAAGTCCTTAACAGGAAGACTTTCTTTGACTTCAAAGGAAAAGTTTAAACCTTGTTCTGGCTTTTTTATTTGGGACTATCAAGATTTCATGAGAGTCATTCTTTGATTATTGTCTACTTCAGGATCGATCTGCCTTTTGGCAGGTAATGAAGGCAGTAGGAGGGGGGTAGGAAAGCTGATGATTATGAGTGACACTTGTAATGCTTACATGACTACTCTCATTCTTGTTAGTATAGTGTCAACTGTGTCAGTTTCACTTGAACTTTCAGAAGGCTTATTTACCAGTGTTGAGTGTGTATTTGTTTCTGTTAATACCCATCAGTTCCAGTTTTTGATAAAATCAGAATCGGTCCACGGGTTCTGGTTAGTTCAAACATCTAGAAGAACCTTGGGTTTCATGAGAGAGCCGCCAGTTTTATGGGTGCTGGCTTGACTTTTCAAATAGTGTTTTGAAAACCACCATTGTATATCAGAACAGAGCATTTTGATTTTTTGAGAATCATGGTTATGAACCTTAAGATCCTCCTCGATATCTGGAAGAGGTTTGTTACAGTTTTTAATACCTGCCTGGCACCCTTTGTTAGCTTCACTTTGTTAATTTAAAATACCAGAATCCAAAAACTGCTGGTTCCAGTTCTTTCAACAAGCTCAAAGAACTGTTGGTTCTCATGAAAGAACCAGTAGTTTTATTGACAGTTCTTTCTCTTTTTCAAAAAAATTGAGAACCATGGTAATATATCAGAAAGAACCCTGAGAACCGCCCCGACACCAAGGAGTCTTGTTCCCACCAAACATAGTTAGTTAATTAGTTACCTTCAAATGTTTAATTTTGGAGTTTTTTCTCTGCAATCAATCTCACTTATAAGAAATTTGTTTGCTGCTGCAAAATTTGTAAGTTTATCCAGAGATCTCACATTGCTAGAATATGAGAACAAATTTGTACACCATCACCCGCTCCCTCTCACTCTCTCTCACACATACCCATTGTGTTCCTCATGAAATTTATTTGAGTAACCTTTCAATTGAGTTCTGAAGTAGAAGTTTCTTCATAAGGCGGTATTTTCTGGTCAACTGTAAGTGCTCACTAGGAGGTGAGAGATCTAAACATGGTTGCTTAGTCTCACATCTACTACTCCTACTACCCTGCTCTAGCAATACTCTGTCTTCATCAATTGTGGTGGGAAATGACACTAACATCTGAAGGCACCGTAAGCTGACTGATAATTTTGCAATGAGCAAAGGTCTAGCTGCTTTCTCTTCGGCCAGAGTAACTTCAACAAAAATGTCCCAACAGAGATTCTTCCCTTCAACTAGTCGGACTGTTGAATGCTTTTGAATGTAATTCTTCTCAATGCACACAAAAAAATTCTTCAGGAGAGGCTTTGCAGACCTATTTCTGCTTCCGTTATTTGCAGACACTGGCCCATTCAGGAAGGTAGCCAAGATCTCAGTGGTGTTTGTAGTAGATGTTGGCACTTTGATGATGTCAGCAACCGCTGCAAATGCTGCAAGCAGGCTTGGGTCAACAATGCCCCCTGCATAAATGGTGGGGCCTGGTTGGTAAGGAAGGTACTGGTATCCTAAGTTTGCCCATTGGCTTGAAAGCTCCCACCAGTCTCTATTTAGACTTGGGCCAGACACATTCTGCAGTGCTTTCTTCACCCTTTTCCACTGTGTCTCCCACTCCTGCCTCTTGCATAGTACATTGGTTGCCAGAGACTCCTTCAGTGGCTCACAGTTTGCTGTCCAAAGGTCAATAAACCACCGCAATGCATCCTGCAGCATTGCAAGAGAAGCTCCAGACTCATGAATTACTTAAGTTGGTGTAATAGCATCTACTTGATGTCTCTGATGCAATCAATCACATGTTCTCCAAGAGCCATCCAACATACACAACCACATAGCAATGATCTCCCAACTTAATGCTTGATTAATAGTCAAACACAGTGCAGCAAAGCTGCGTTCAATTGCGCACCTCATAGGAGGGAAATATTTGGGCTATGTCAAAGGGGTTGTCATCCAGCATGAAACCTGAGAAAGCCAATACAAGTACTTTTGTGGTCATGGTTATCCCAACTATGTAAAAAATGCCAGTAATGTCAAGAAACTGCTCATATAGCAAATGTCTGGAGCTCAGCAACTACCATATGTATAAATGTTCATTTCTCCAATCCTCAGATGTGAAAATTCTGCCATGGATCTGAGATACACAGTGCATCCTACCGTAGTACAGAAAAAGGTTGTCATTAGCTCGGGGGCCAAATGATGCAAAAAGTTCTTCCCCTTTTGATATCTCACGCCTTGCAATGATCTCAAGCTTGCCCCCCCATATGGGCTGTGAAATCCAGTCTGCCTGTAGCATACAAACAATGATTGTCAAGATGGTTTGAAACATGCCTGGTTAATATGATAGGTACTGCAAAAACACACAAAAAAGGTTTTGGGATGTGGGCAAGGTAGGATCAGAACCTGGTAGTGATAATGATGGTTGATCATGTCCATGTAAGGCATCATCACATATGGTGCATACTGGTCATCTGGTTTTACAGGAAGTGTGAATGCTCGACTGTGGACCATGATGGCTGCCCACTCTGTTACAGTCAAACTTCAATTGAGAATAAGGATGAAAATCCTTTTGCATTCCACTTGAGCATTTCTGAACTGCTATGCTTGTCTATGGCATTGTAATTACTTCCAGTATGCAAGGTAGAAACTAAGTCCCCTCGGCTCAAATGCTCCAAAAGAGTGCAACTTTTGACTTACTGTACTCTTCATAGTCTGCCCATGCCAAATCACTCCTACTTAGTAAGGTGAAACTCTCTTTGATGGACTTCCGCACTTGGACAAGCTCACGCAGAACTGGCAACCATTGGACCTCCACCAGTTCCTGTACAATGAAGATAACAAGATCA
Source organism: Sphagnum tenellum (assembly GCA_963921925.1). NCBI lineage: Eukaryota > Viridiplantae > Streptophyta > Sphagnopsida > Sphagnales > Sphagnaceae > Sphagnum > Sphagnum tenellum. Next base: position 27,085,742 of record OY998144.1, read on the forward strand.
TTCCCTCCTGCATTTTAGAGCAGCATGGCAAGGCATTCTCTCTTACTCTTTTGTCTTATCAGAATATCAAAGCCCTCATGCGTCCATCATGTAAAGCTATTTGGAATGGCCACGACACAAGTCTCATGTGTCCAAACTTGAAAACAGAAGTGTCTAGAAATAGAGGACAGATCTGGGTATCAACTCGAGTTCAACACAGGCATTCTATCAAATGGGATCACCATCCCTCTCCATTTTGATAAATCTGTTTGATGTAACATACATGATCATCTAGGTTCATTGGAGTTGCCATCTGTGAGGGAAGAATGGCAATGTATGGTGCCCAGCTTGAACTGTTGCCTTTGGCCCTGCAAGAATATTAAACATCTAGATCTTTAGTCTGACCGATAAGTACAATGACAGAAATGATCATCAATGTCAGAAAAGTATGGTAAACCTCACAGGATGCACATTGGGCAGAGAGAGTAGTTTTGATTGCAAGAAGAGAAGAAAGTACTTTTCTCGAAGCAGTCGGGCAGCTGCTCTGTCCCATGCATCAACTTCACCGTGAACCTCCGTCTCATTATCATAAAGACCCATGTCTAACTGAGATGATGGACCAAAGAACAGTTAGTGTGAACATCCATCAAAACAATATTGGCTCAGAGTTGAACCAAAAATTTGCAAACAATCAGATGCTTTCAAGAAACATGACCACTGTCAGAACTACAATCGCACTTCATGTCACGAGTCTCTGGTGAGTTGGTCAGGATAGGAGTACCGGTAAGTTGCAAAGAGTTTCACCCTGCTGTATGTCTTTGAGAGCCACCACTCCACGCACAGGGTCGCCGTCTCCAGCTTTAATGTGGGTGATTGCCAATTTCTCCGAGATACTAAACTCAGTCTCTTCCATCCAGGTCACAAACTGTCCAGGAACCATCTCTCACTCAATAACTTGGTCTATCCTACATGCCTGATCAGTATCCCCACATAGATGTGAAATTGTTGAAACTTGAGCCTACCTCTTGAACAGATGAGTTCACATTGACAGTGTTGCTGTCCTTGACTCTGCTGTGACTGCTATTCTGAGCATCAGTACAGGGAATTTCAGAGATGCATTGGTGAAGCAATTCTTTGCGAGAAGAGCGGTAAAGCACAGCAATGTTGTCATTGAAGCTCATCTCCTCAAGTTGCCACCGGCAGGAAGCACACCCAGACTGAGTCAACCCTGTACCACTAAACTTCTCCCATGAAGCTGCAGCTAGAAGGGCTTTGTCCTCTTCCAAAGAGCTTGAGAAGGAATTCAAAAGACTTTGCATGCGCCAACATACAGCTTCAAATGCCAAAGATAGAGCATGCTTGAATCTGGGATCAACTCCATGTATGGTCTTACAGGTGTAGGGATCTGAATGGGAAAATTCTCTGATTAAGGCATCCAGTTTCTGCTCCCAGACTGTGCCTACTCTAATATCCATATCAGCAATATAACTACTGATGTGATTTCCACTACTGAGCAGTAGCTCCTTCCCATAAGAAAGAGTTGCAAAAGTGCAGATAATGCGGGAATCAATACAGCCATCAGATTTCAGAGAAAAATCTGAGACTAATTTTACATTTGACTGCTTAAGGTGTGATGTTAAGAGTTCATGAGAATCATGTGCAAGTTTTGAAGTCAAATATTTGTTGTTGTTGACACCTCCATATTCCATTACATACCAGTCCACCAGATCCTGCACAGAATCAGGGTCAATGTGTTAAGGCATTTCAGGGGATATTGCAGTCCAAGGATCTTTTGACTGGAAATTGATGAAGGCAAAAAAAAACATACAGATTTTTGGTAAGCATACCAGTACACTTGTAAAAATCTGAAAATGAGTTCGACTGCTTGAAATTTGACCTTCAAAACCAACAAACATCTCAATGTGTCATATCATACACTGAATGTATTGCCACGATGGGTTCTATAAGTGCTTCTGCTGCAGTGCATCTCTAACTTGTGTAGATCCGGTTGCATTGGAATAAGACACATTTGCATGTTTACCATGGAATAGGAAAAGGTCACTTGGATTGCTTGATTTGTATGTGAGTGACATAGGCATCTCTTGAGCAATGCCTTTGCTTGCAATGAGATTTATGTGTCCATCCATATAAACTGCACTCACTGATCAAGAGACAGAGAGAATTAGAAATGCTTTTAAAAGCACCTATCTAAGTTTGTCTCTAAAATATGCAGGAACTGACTGACAGATCAAATAACAAATGTCTAGGCCACCATCTGCAGTCAAAGGAAGAAGGTGCCATACATTTTGCATTTGGCTCAATACTTGAGCTTATGAAAGGAATGAGGAGATGAAGTGACAAATCTCCATGTGTAAATTGGCATGCTGAACTATACACAATTGCCATAGCCCAAGCTGCACAGATTTCAAGACAAAACAAAGTAGAGAATTACACAAACAAGGGACATGCACACATATGTGCAGAAGTCAATCAAGATTACCTAAGAAACTTGGCATTTGCACAGTAGGAATAAGGTATAGGGGTGCAACTGAAATTCATGCAAACTGCCATCCATACCAAAGTCATTGAATTTAGCCCTGGATCTTTCTTCCACTGTCAGAGCCTGAAATGCCATCTCTATAAATCTCCTCATCTTCGAAACCTTGTCTACTATGGATGGATCTTGGATGTTCTTTAGTTCCTGGCAACCAGAGAATAAAATAAGACAACAAAACACTTACAATCATCATTGCAAGAAAGGTGATCATGCACATAGTCAAACAATACTCTGCAATGAAGCAGTCAGGAAGTATTCAGATGGTACCAGATCTGTGAAAAAGATTGGCAAGAAGACAAATTGTGGTAACACATTTATGTATGCCGCCCATTCTGAATCTGAACCTTTAGATCTGTGCAATACCCGAGCCAAGTGTCAGTGAAAACCCCAAAATTCAGTTTTTGGCAGAAGGATGTAAGCAAGAAACAAAACAAACCCTTCAACTTTCCTTACTGTGAAACATGGCAGCTGAGAGCAACAAATTGGCCCATACACAACAATACACCAGAACAATAGGTGAGTCAATAGCACAGTAAGAGATGAGAAGCATGCCTTTCATGTAGAAGTCTTGAAGCAAGGCGCACTTCCCATGGAGCCCCTGACAGTGATACTTTGTTTTCAAAAACACCTGCATCAGATAAGCACTGGTCCAACTGCCAGGCCCCAAGCACTCTCACTCTCTAAGTTGTGCATGGTGATTAATTTACTGTGAACGCTACAAGTCTGGCTATTGCAAAGACTTCTGATAGCATGTGTGATTGCTACAGATGAACAAAGAAACTCTCTAGCGCTATGAGAATCACTCAACACAAAAAAACTCTCAAGTTTACAGCATGAGAAGCAAGCACCCTCCCACCTGCACTTCCCAAATCATGCTGCCTTCGTTTATGTCCAGTGTTGCATAGGTTGTCATCATCAGGCTGCTCTCTATCACCAGTCCCAACAGAGGAAGAATTTGCCTTCAAAACATAGAACAGCATGTTACTGTATCTCTTAGATCTCCACTGAAGGAAAAAAAAATTCTGCTCTTATTGATGGAGGTCAAGTCTGATTCTTGTGTAGCTCAGGAAGTGCAGTAAGCAATCTCATTGTCACTAAATGAGAACACCATGAAGGGGTTGATACAGTAAAATTCTGCAACTGAAATAAAACATGCTCAGGACTGAGAGTACCTTCAGATTTAAAGCCCGGTCTCTCCATTGGTACAACAGAAAAGTTATGGGGATGCGTTGAGTTGCTCTCTCCATTTCCATGGAGCCAGTTTACGAACTACAAAACCCAGCACATGTGTACACATAATAAGTAATTGTGATGCTCTCAACTATCAGCTCCAACTATCTGCTCAGCTTCCAACTATATTATAACACAATTGTAGATGCAACCTGGAACAGCATGCTGTAAGGCAACTGAGAGGAGACAAAAGGGGAACAGAAAGATGCTGCAAAATATTCATAGAAAGTTCATTCAGAGGGACTTTGCAACAAAAGAAAAAAGGCACAACAAAGTGGTAAGACCCTATTGACAGGTCAGAGATACATTGGAGTTATGCATCTGATCAAAGACCAAACCTACAGTAGATGATCAGAGAGAAAAATAAAAGCATGGCTACGAAAGTGCAGACAGTGTTCAATACTGGGTGACTTTGAGACCTTGTGTGATGCTAAGGTGGCTGCATCCACTTGAACTGGCCCTTGATCCCCAAGAGAACTTTTCAATTGTCCTAAGTTGGACCACTGTGCAGAGGTCAATGTTCCAATGTTTTTGTTGTGGAGCTTGTTTGCCAGCCATGTTTTGGCAGACACTGTGCTGTCTGTGTACTCCTGCATTATTACCACAAACACCCACTTCAAAAGAGCAAACTCACAATTGACAACTGACTGTGAAACTAGAATCTGCTGCTGCAATTCACTATGCAAACAAAACAAACCTTGTGTCACTCATGCAGAGAAAATCTTGAACAACCTCTGTTATGACAAAAGATGCAACCTCAACAATGCACTCTGTTAGTGATGCATATAGTAAGTCCTACCGACCAAGAATCTGTACAACAACACTAAACCCTAAAATCTGTACAACATGAATAAATCACAAAATTCCAGCTAAAATGCAACAATGAAAGTAAAAAATGGAAGCTGATCAGCAGCAGCCACTCCAAATTTCCTCATCAAAGTCTTTTCACATCAAAAAAGATGACCAAAAACATAGATCGTATGGAGCAACAAGAAGAAGAGAAAATTCCAGAAACCCATCTATCGTAAACTGATGAATGAGCAGGTAATCAATCACTGTGAAATTGTGATTAGAATTAGGGGAGCGTGATTATTCATCGTTACATCTTGATGCCAAAATAGCCTTCATACACATTGTATTATATGAAAGGGATTTCATAGCACCAGGAATTTCCAGCGCAAGCAAGGTTCAAGATTCATAATTCAGAGACGAAAAAAAAACAAAAATCCGGGAAATAAGAAAAAACAGAGCTCTTGCAGTACGTACTATGTTTTCAGATTTCTGACCAAAACAAAACTGTTGGAACAAAAAAGGTGTTCACAAAACCCTCTCAACAAAAGGAAGCCGTCCTAATCCCGATCCAGCTGCTTGAACAGAACCCTGGTGAAACAAAACCCCGGAAAAACAACAATCCGAAGGAAAGAAAAAAATAAATTAAAATGAAAGAAAACAAGGTACCGGAAGGCAACAAGTGACGGAGCATGAGCAACAACGAAACATCGAAAGCATGAGGAGCAGGAGCAACGGCAGCTGACTGAAGACAGGAGGCAAGATCATCATCATCATCCTTGTGGCTGTTGTGATCCTCATCGCCATTGCTCGCTCTCCATCTCTTTGCTTCTTGCTTGCGTGAGATTGCGAAAATGACGATCTGAGAATCAAAAGCATTCTCGCTCGACTTTGGCGAACCGGATTGTGCGCGGTTGCTTTGGTTTTGTGGGTGGAATGGTGGACGCAAACAACGATGCCTCCAAAATCGCCGCGAATTTATTTTTAATTTATCCAAAATTGGAAACTCTGGATCTATGTTACTTTTCTCTTTTGGCGTAGCCTTTTGGTTTTTGGGTGCGAAGTTTTGCCAAATTGACAAAAATAAATTTATAAAAGGAATATTCTTTTGCAATATTGACACTATTGGTGAAAAAAAAATCGCCAAATTTCGAGAAAAACAAACAAAAAACATTTCGCCACATTTGAACTGTGCTTTTTAGTTTGGTAAAAGAGTTTTTAAGAACCTATCATCATTTAATGCTAAACAAGTTTGAACCCCGTGCCTAATGCACAGGTGTGTGTATTTGATGATACATATTACAAAATTACAACTACAAACTACATTTCCAAAACCTCTATATATCACATTGCTAGGTTCTTTTTGGGGGAATTTATTTTCATTGTTTCAACCTGAAATTTATTTTTTCTACACATTCTAACATTTTTTGTGAAAAGGAATGGCCCTGATCGCCAAATTAGAAATAATAATTTGAATTTGTCAAATACATATAAAGCATAAATATTCTTAAATATTCTATTCATGTCATTTATGTGGTCTATAGCCTAATTTGGCTAAATCCTCTTTGTGGGATAACTAATCACAAAAATTGAAAGAAAGCAAACCATGTATATTAGGGTTTTTTTTTTCCAAATTTCTTAGGCAATGGCGGGGATCCCCAACTTTAACACATTAGTGTTTTTTTTTTTGGCGAAATTTCGCCAACTAGCGACAAAAAAAAACCCAGTGTGACCTCTATGAAGGAATTTTTAAAAGAACTTCCAGAACATTCGCCATATTTCCTAGAAAAAAAAAAAACAAGAATTTGCCAGATTTAGATAGTGAGTCCGTGTAGCTCACCTAGATTTAGGCAAGATTGCAGAAAAAACTCTACTATCCATTCAATGTAAATGGATGGATGAAAGGATGGACGGATGGACGACGGGACAAATGGATGAAATAAGAAATGTATCGTCTAGTCACGAACACGCTTTGCTACATTCTCATTTCTTCCCAATCTCGCAGTTCATGTGCGCGGGTCTTCCCCCTCTCTCTCTCTGTGCGTCTCTCTCTCTCCTTGTGTGTTTTAGTCTGTCTCTCGTGGATCTTCTTCTTCAACTCCAAGCACCCAACCTAGCAGTGTCACACAAATGCAAATAAAAATGAAGTGAGAATTGGCGTCTCTAAGCCCGGGTGCTTCACCTTTGCTACCATACAATTGTTGCTCCATTCCCTTCAAGAGCGCGCTTGCTCTTTTGCTACACCCACGCCTTTTCCTCCCTCCCCAAGAACCTAAACTGCTAGCATGTGCAAGTCTCGCTATATTTAGCTACTATTTGTCTGGATTAAGGGGAAGCTTCACGACGTCCTCTCTATATTTAGCTACTGACCGTAGCTACTGTCCGTTAAAACTCTGATGGTCGCACTCGTAGTTAGGGGAGGATTCAAACTTGGGTCAATTCGATTAGCTGCCGTAGGAGCAACCTGCATGATCAGACAATCACATGCAATATTAATGTCAAATTAATCTATTGTTGGTGATGCAAAAGACAATTGCAAATCAAGTTTTCTTCCTTTTTTGGAAAATATTCAAAGAGCTTAAGCTTCCTATATTTGCCACCAAAATTACTTAAGAATATTGTTGAGTCCATATTAATAATAACCCATTCTAAAGGTCTACATATTTATGAGGACGATTCTAAGCTTAACTTCTTCTTCTTCTTATAGGGAGTACTAATAAGGGTCTCCTTCCATGACGCTGCTGTGATCGAAGTTACACATAGCGTGCAGTGATGTGTGTACCTCTAATCACAATAAGTCAATCTTGAAGTTTACACATAGCGTGCAGTGATGTGTGTACCTCTAATCACAGCAACCTCATGGAAAGATACACACGGCACAATGTGTTGTGATCACAACAACTTCTGCATGGAAAGATACACATACACACGGCGGGTTCTGATCACAGTAGCCTAATGGAAACCATTGATAGGTTTTCATAAAGATACTTGGGCCACTCCACTTGCCACAGAAACTTGCATTAGCATAAATCAATCTTGAAGTTTACAAACATCAGCTTAGTAGGGTTTCCCTTCCCAGTTGGTGTTCCAGCAAAAATCATGTGGGACAGATGTAGCAAGCTGAAGGTGAAGTACTTGACAACCAGAAGAAGCACCCAATACCCATTGAAGCAGAGCCGCATCGTCTTGGAAAATAATGAGTTGCGAAAGCCATGTGCAAGTTCCTCTTAATATAGCTTCTACAAAGTGTAAATGCAGAGTTGAATAGAAACAAACTATGTTAACAAATTGCTAATTGTCCAGAAGTAGGTGAACTCGGTGGATATTTAGTTTCTATGCAAAAGGACCTAAACATGTTGGTTGCTTGTAACTGTGCACTCACAAAATGTTGTCAGCTTCATAGTAAAACAAATTCACATAAGACCCACATGCAAAAGAGATTAGTTTTTCAATACCAAGAAGGCTGCCTTTTGCAAGAAGGAAAAATTAAAGGTTGTGTTGAACAAATAACTGCAAAACAATTGTGTGAGGAGATGGATCACCTTCCAATTGGCTGCCTAAAAACCATAAGTCTCAAATCTCCTTAACTACCTTCCGTGTGAAAATTTGAATCAGAGGATAGCTGCACGGCTCTCATCATGCACACCAATGAAGTATGCTCTTGATGCATGCCAATGTTCTTGATCCCTCATCTAAGATTACAAAGCATTTGCTTTCAGTTGGGAAAGGCTGGGACCAATAGCCTGCTGTTAAACACATAGAACTGATGTTGAAATCTATGGAAAATGCTTGCTGCCAATTCTTAATATGACCAAGAAATCTTGCCATTTTTTCACTCCTGAAAGTCGTGATGCAAGTAATCAAAGAGCTAAGCCAGAAACCAGATTGATCTCATGCCATTCCAGTATTCTTTCTCACCTAAACGGATTTAGTTTTAGAGTTCTGACAGATGTACTTTGGTTTAGCTACAAGTTGAATATGAAGTCCTTGCATTTGACACTTTGGCTCCTCTAGAAACCATGAGAGACAGGCCAACTTGTTGCATGGCAACACAAGTGTTTCAAAGGAAGTTTTCCTTTTGAAGGTGGAGATTGCAGAAATTGTGCCGCAGACAATATTATTTTGTTATTATACACAACCTGACTATTACTAAGAGAAAAAGAATGGAGTTGCTGCACAACTTGATGGCGGCCACTCAAACAGCAGTATAAATGGGAACCAAAAACGGGTTGCTAGGCCTATTACTCAAGTTTGCTGTTTTCTTTTTGCTTCAATTTCTAACTTTTGCTTTTCATCTACCAACTTCCATCGCTTAGTGCATAAACCCCATTCTCATACTTTCATCTGTCCCTCAGTTGCATGATACCCCACCACTTCCCATCATCCTCAAAACTTCATGTCACCTTTGAAAAGTTTGAACAACTCCTGATCTTTTGCTAGCTAGCTAACATAGAAATTAAATATGGAGCCTTAGAAGGTGAATCTTGTAGTTAACTCCAGACCCATTTCAATGACTAGGAACTAAAATCCAAATCCAAGGTATGGTAATGCCCTGATTGAATGCAGAATGCTCATATCAGTATGAGAAATTTAACAAAAAACATACCCCTTCTGTGGCAGGTTTGCTAGTACCCGTTGAAGCAAAGCCGCATCGTCTTGGAAAATAATGAGTTGCAAAAGCCATGTGCAAGTTCCTCTTAATGTAGCTTCTACAAAGTGTAAGTGCACGGTTGCACCATCAAGTGCACCATCCCACCACACTTGTACACACTGCTGTTAGCCCTATCAGATGTGTGCCACAGATGCAGCAGACGACAACCTCTCGCGACCTTTTCAATCTGTGTTTGTGTGTGTGTGTGTGCGTGCACACACGTCTGTCTGTTTTCTTTGAGAATCAAAATAGCCGGAATTGCCTTCCTTATTGTCTCGCTCACCATCTTTCTTAATCATTTGCTCTCTTGCGTGCGCGCCTGCACGTGTGTCTATTCTATTTGTGAATAGAATAGTAAGAAAGGTAAAAAAGGAGACTATCCATCCGGCTTCAAAGGAAGCTTCATTGTTCCTTTACTATAAGACTGTTTGTCCGGCTTTAGGGGAAGTTTCATTGTTCCTTTACTATATGTAATCCCTCTTGGGATGCTAGCCAATGATGCAACATCAAAATGACGCAATGGGATTAGGGTTCCGGGTTTTAGGGTTTAGAACCCTATAGGACCCTATACATGATGCATTGACTCATTGGGATTAGGGTTTAGGGTTTTAGGGTTTAAAACCATATAGGACCCTATACATGATGCATTGTACATTGCATAATGTTGCGAAATGCATGATGCCAATAATAAAGTTTTAGTGTTGTCAATATGTTACCAATCACACTCCTATGATAGGTTTTTTCAAGCTAAAATCGCCTACTAGGAACAAGATCCAAACATTAATGAACATTAAAGGACCAATGTCTAACATCACAACTTTCTTACCCTTCCTTCCAAGATCAAGTAAGAAAAGGAACCATTTTTTTTTCAAGTGAGGATGGTGATCACATTACCGATAAAATGCTACATGATATACGCATAAAGTCATATAGATCTATAACCCTATGGTTTCCCAAAAGACCTTGAAGTTCATCCATATCATACATAAAAATTTGAAACATCCATATTTACAAACTTGATTTAATTTTAAAATTTAAATTTCATTACATCACACGTCATGTGTTTATCTTCTTCAAAAGAACCCACAATCATATGTGAGCTTTTCATTGTCCTCCATCAAGGTGTCTTTCAACATCAATGAACTCCTTCAATGATCATTGAATGAAGATTGTTTTTGTATTTCACAATAGACAAGAACATCATCGTGCCAATTCTTGTTGATCATAATCAACTAATTTAAATTATCCACTATAAGTTATGACCATTGTAAGTTAGTAATCATTAGATTTCAATTTGAAAGTCAACAATAATGAGGATTTGACAAGTTAACACAACCACATGTGAAAATTGAATGTTGTGTGCAACCCACCCATCATAAACTTACCAAGCTCCATAGGTTCGTACAAATTTCATATAAAATTCGATTTTTTATAAGTTCATACAAAAATTTCGTGAATTTCATGTTGTGGTTAATATGAACGACATTTGTGCATATTCAATATATTAAATATTCAAGTAGATGAGACATTGTTTTTGAATGACATATGTGAATGTTAATGTTTAATACACAAATAATGCATAGTTTTATACAAAATTACATCATGATAATTGCACAAAACTAGTTAAAAGGTAAATCATAAATATCTCATATCAAAATATCATAAGTACAAAAGACACATCATTTACATAAAAGTAATATATGTATTTTTCATGCCATTTTTACATTTCAAAGCCCACGAGTTTTGCACAGACCTATTGTTTTATGATGTTTGCACAAATTTTATTGAAATTTCATGATATTGGAAGTTTGTGATGTCACATTAACAGCTTCTCCATATCCTTAAAATTTAACTATAAACATTGATACATATGGAATTCATTTTTTAGTAATGGGTGCAACATGTCATCACTTCACATGAAACATCTATAAAAAGGAAGTAATCACAATTTGTATTTTTAACAAAATGTATTTTTTTGTAACCACAAGCAACAAAATGTTAATAATTGTTCTTATAATAATAATTGTCTGACATTAATGCTTATAAATTGGTTGCTTGACATCCATAGCACAAATTGGTTGTAGCCATGCATTTAAATGTTTCTTGAAGAAAAACAATTACCAAATGGTTCTTAGATTTGTTCTTTTGTCCTTTAGAAATGCAACCACCTTACCAAATAGCTCAAACAAACCCAACATTTTTTTCATTCATTCAACCATTGCATTACTGATAGTACTTTAACATTGAACATGTTAATCATCACATGAAATGGCACCCACAAAAAATTTATGAATGAAACAACAAGGGCAAATGTATTATTATCACCTCGTGACATCCATAAGTTAAAAGTTGTTGTGCACATCATATAATCAACAAACATTGAGTTCACAAACTTCTCAATGTTTTGGGTAACCATCTTAAATAACACCTCATTCACAAATTGATTTCTTGATGGGAAAACAACTTTCCCACATTAGTGTAAACCCAAGTGCTTCAACCATGGGTCTACTATAGTTGATAAAAAATGGTGACCTTTAACTATCTATAACATTAACTCCTCCAAAAATGCATGTTGTGTGGGATCATTTTTATGGCAAGGTTTGGATGAACCAAAGCACTTTCTAATGGCAAATAGGCTTGAACAATTCTTTTTTTTGTCCATGGTTGGCGACCACCTCTTTTATTCTTGTTATGTTTTAAGTCAACATTCCACTTGGTAGGTTCTTGCATGTGGTGTTTGGATACATGTTTGTTCATTGTTGTTGTACCACTATTCTTGTTGTATGATATTACTATAGGTTTACCATGTGTGTTATGTTGAGTGGGCACACTATGATCTAACACAACACAATCCATTGTTTAGGTGCAAAAAAATTCACCTTTGATCCATCATCTATACCAAAAAACACCCAATAGATTTTTGTATTATTGTGTGTAGACCAAATACCCCAAAATGGTTAATGAATTTTGTAATAGAAAAATCAAAATATCTAATGACACAATCTATTTAGTTTGAATTCATGGATGTTGTTTATAACTTATTTTTATAGCTTCCAAAACCATTATTTACAATGTTGCACATTTTTTTGGGGAAAACAAGACCTAAATACTTTCTTTTTCTTATTAAGCTTTGATATAAATACCTTTAGTGCAAGGAAAATGAACATTCAACCCTAGCAAATTCATTCCATAAATTTGCAAACCTACCTTAACTATTTTCATAATAATAAACTAGAAATATAGGATATTGTAGAATCTAATTAGTCTAGTATAATGTCCATGGTTATTTTTGCAATTGTTACCATTTTCTTAACATATGTACTAGTAATAATTCATCAATAATTAATATTCATTTAATATCATCATTATACCATATCACTATATTGACGTTGCCACTATAATTTAGTTATACCTTAAACTAAACATAGTATGTTTTTAAACAAACCATATTAACCAAAATGAAAATTTTAAATTGTAAATTGCCCATAATACGAGCAAATATATGTTGAATACGCCTTGAATGAAAATTAAATACCTTAATATGCCATGAATACAAGTTAATATATGCTTAATATACCTTGAAATACCAAGTTGCAACTAATTTTACTACTAAATGAATATAGGGGCATATTATTGGATGAAAAATCCAATAATTTGGTCAATATGGATGGACGTGTCATTTTTTATTTGCACCATAGTTGCAATAATAATAATAAATTTAAAAGGATAGTGACTAGTTGGAAAATTGATAGAACATAGTTGTAAATGATAGATAGTCACATGTAGTAGCAAATTCAATGGTTGTACAAGATTTTCTAGTAATATATGGATGAGAACTTGTAATGAAAGATTAAATCATCTTTCTTGTTTCCACGTCATCGTCTATTAGTCAAATGCACCACTAATATATGACTTCAACTTTTTACACATAGGATTTGAAATAATATCCTATTATTATAATCAATTACCAATCATTTAAGACATTTTGTCATTGATTTCTTGGTTACAAAGGACAAAATTTTTTCTAGTGAATCCTTTTGTTTGAAAAGGTTCTTTAAAAAAAGTGGTAATCAACTTGACCATATTTTGTGCCAATAGGTTACTTGTTTTTTGGCACAAGTCATAGGTTCAACAAAATTAATTAGTTATTTATTTATTTGGATAAGGTTGTGAAAGAAACTTTTTGGCCCAAAACAAACAAATTGAACTATAGATTGATTTCTTACTAATCACATTTGTGTCATGACTAAGTTGATTTTCCTTCCCCTCGCCACTATGAGACCTTTGAACCTATGCATTTTTTGTTAAACAATATAAAGTGGTTATTTCCCATGGTTGTTTTTTTCACCATGATTTTTGTTAAAGGCCTTAATAGTTGAAAATCCTTGCACATTTGTTCAAATTGGTTCCTATCTTTAAATTACTTGTGAATGTTTGACACCTATGATAATTAATTACATTAATCAAATTTTTTGCTCAAATTGGATCTTGGGTTACTTTGCCACACATATCTTGACATAATTTTCTTGAAATATATAACCCATTTTGTGTGTGTGTGTGTGAAGCTGGTTAACCTAAACAATTAAAGGACAACACCAAAAAACATAAAATCCTTTAGCTTTCCCATGGACCAACTCTTCACACACATGATGGATTATTGGCCCAAGATGCCACATATTGTTCTATGGAAGTCAAACACACATGTAAGAATATGGGTATTATTTCTAACAAAAAACAAGCCCCACATGACACATTAATGATCAATTGATAGAACTTAAGATAAAAGAAACATTTGATAAATAAAGACCAAAAATGGTTAAGTCAACAAACCCTCTAAAATGATTAGTTATAAACTTTAGGATGGGAGAGATTGTCCATCTAATACTAGCACTTGCTTCTACTAAAACAAAATTTTAAAAAAATAACAATGATGGTGATAATAATGGGTCCAATATTTCCCTCCTTCAAAGCCATACTTGATCATTTTTCATCACCCAACTTTCTTCTCCCCTTTATTTTACTAATTTTAGCATCCAATATTATCACAATAAAAATTTATGTTCTCCTAAAACAATTTACCTTACTGAAGCATTTGGTGATGAAATTTACACAATGAGATTATTTTTTCAATTAATCATCACATGAATAGCTATATTTCATTTCATCATTTACACCATCACTAAATATTACAGTAACATTTTTAATATTTTTGCACCTTATTTGATTTGTGCACATAATGCATTTTCATTTGTGTATTCCTGCAACTTTTGACCACACATCTACCCATCATCAAATGACTTTAAGATAAATGGATGAACATTTTGAGTAACAATAAATTATATCTATAGGAAAATACTCAATTAAAAATTCCTTGTTATTTGGTGAAATCTTTTGAGATTATTTCAAAATGAAGTAATTGTAGGAATTTATTTTGGTTTTTAATGATCAAATTTTGACCAAACATCCCACTCTTTTTACAAAGTTCACGTGCTTGTTAAAGTTAAGGTAAATATAAACATTCATTGCATTTAGTAATAGTCCACCGATTTTCAAAATTTTCAAAAATTAAAACAAGCATTTGGTATTTTGTAAAAAACAAACACAAAACATTTTATTATGGATCGAATTATTTGTGGTCAATATTAGTTTATTTATTAATGCTAGGCCATTAGCCAAATCCATTACTCTATCTTTACAAAAAAAATTATAGGATTTCAAAAATGCAAAGTTTTTGCATGAAAATTGAAGTCTTTCCATGCCTTATCCATGATAATATGGATAATATTTTCATTAATGGATTGAAATTGGCTCACTGTTTTCCTCAGAATGTTTGCCACTCTATTGTGTCTCTTAAAATGGACACCACCTTTGAACATAAGCCAACACACTGGTTGCTAGGAATGGTGCCAATATCTTCCTCACTTTTAGAAACTATTTGGTAAATTTTGTTGTCATTATTGTCAACTATGACAATTAATTTGTAAGCCACTTTGATGTAAATAGTTTGGTGGAATGTTTGTTTATGGAACCAAACTACAACATAGAAAAGCATCCTTATACATCACACCCATAAATATATTAATGCAATTTTCTTAGAAAAATTGGCCAAAATTAAAATTCATTCCTACCTATTCACTTCCTTGCACATGCAATTTTACACAACATCATAAGAAGATTTCACAACCTTCATTTGTGAATGTGAATGGCATAAATAAATTAAATAGATAGCATTTAAATTAGATGGTAGTGTTTGACGAAGAAAATAATCACAAAAAACTATTGAATGCTTCAATGTTGCATGCACCTACCATCCTCTTTATGTTAAATAAGTTTTATTTACCTAATTTTAATGCAATTTTTATGCCATTTTGTTCATAATTTTTAGATCAAAACTATATCATAGATTTTTTAAAAAATTTTACATATACAATACTACACTTGTGTGATGCATGCAACCAATTAAGGTCAATTAGGAAATAGAATATGTGAAAACACAACTTTGTGAAGGTATGTATTTTGTTTTTATTATCATGATATCGTCTTAAATATTTTACAAAATGTGACTCAAATAAAATGCTAAGATGCAAGGTACATAGATTGAATGGCTTTAACATTAGACATTTGCCTCTAACCATGACGCATTCCCAACTCCTTGCAAGACTCAAAAGTGAGTCCAAGTACAAAACAGCGGAAGGGAGAGGAGTTGGAGCACGCTCCTTAGCTCACAACACTTTGAGGGGTAGAAGGGCGTGTTGGAGCTCCGGGATGGGACTAGGAAGAGTTGACAAGCTTCATTCATTTACGTGGGCTTGCACACAACCCACATAAGGTGGTTGGTGCATAGTTGGAGCACCTTTGGTGCTAGGATGAGCCCCGGGCAACACGGACATACAAGACTCACCACGGTCTGGACTTGGGGGAAGCCACCACCTTCCCCTTTATAGTATACTCTGCACCTCTCATGGAGCCCACATCCAAATGGCTTTTCTCTCCAAGGATTCCCGAGTGGGAGTCTTGAAATCGCACCAGCTGGAATTCTTGCGACTTTGGAACCCCACAACTTTGCGAGTAGACCTCAGATCAAAGTGTGGTCTCAAGAAAAGTTGTAGTTCTTATCAAAAGCTTCCCAACGGTATGTCGCACGTTGTTTGCAGACACGTAAATCGGGTTGATTCCCAACTTTTTCTAGTTGGGAGTCTAAGTGGTAGTTTGACTCCCAGTCCTTCTTTTGGCTATAACTTGTGTTTTAGATGTCCAAATGAGCAATGCCAGTCCATTTTAGACATTTACGTTCCAAGAGCTTTCCAATGATATAAAGAACGACACAAGCTATTGAGTTTTGACCCCTGAAATTGCTCTTTGAAATTTCGGAATTCCACATGGACTCCATCTCCCAAAGTGGGAGTTGCCTTGGGAGTGTGAAGGTTCACTCCCTCACACTTTCCTACACTCTCGGGAGTACGTAATGTGACTCCCGGGCTTCCTCTTGGCTTGCACCATTGCAATTCCTTTGCCTTGGTCACGAGCCCAAAGCTAGGGTTGCGACAAACCTGTAACTAATGCTACTTAAGCATAGTAATTATATTAGAAGATGATTTCAAAAGCAAGAATGGAAGACCCAATTGCATTAAATAGCAATGGGTAGTTTAGGACTTTTGCTTAATGTTGATATATTTTGCAAATATATCACTCCACGTTTGAAAGAACCTACAAATGAAAATGTGAAAAGTGATTTTATATCTATGAAAAGTGTGTAGTTGGAAAAGAGGGTGGCTTATTTTTTGTGTCACATTGGACTTTTTATTAAATGTACTTTATTCAAATGCCACAAACATATGGTAAAATCATCACTATGGAAAATTTATTTATGGATTAATATTGTCAAATTGAATAACAATATATATATGATAATGAAATTCAATAAATATTCACCAAACATACAGTAATGAATTTCTAAATTAGAATCATAGACTATGGTATGAAATTTGCATGAAAATTCAAATGTGTTTTTTGATATCACTTCATTTCAAGATGATTATATGGATTCAATATGTGATACATGTTAGAAAAAAAACAAGTATTCCAAAAATAATTGTAAAAAACATGAACCAAAAAATAATTATGGATATCTTAATGACCAAATTTGAACCTTATTTTCAAAAGTCCTTATTTTAATTTTTTTTATTGGATTAATGGTTTTATGATTAGCATGTATGTCAAAAAGTTTTTTAATTAGGCTCTTGTTCATATACATTTTGTTAGTTCATTAATCAATACATAATCTACATTTAACATTAATTTTTAGGGTTTTTTCCATTTCAATGTTTAAATATGAACTTTTGAGAACTTGCATCTATCAAGAATGAACCTATCCTACAATTACCCGAGTGATTTTTCTTAGTGATTTCACAATTGTTTTAAAAACATTAAAAAATCAAACTACTTCATGCCATCAACACCATAATGAGCCAATTACTTTGGCCCTAGAAATTAATATACACGCCAACAAACATTTTGTTAGTAAAATTGTTTACAACAAAACACAAAAAAATAAATATTCAATTTAAAAGTTGGTAAGTTCATTTCAACTTCCACTCAAGTTAAATATTTGTTGCTTGCATTACAAGTTTACAAATGTGATTGCTAAGGGAAGCTATCACAAAATCCACTACATTAATAAAAACTTAACAAACAATACAAGCTAATGCTATTTTTATTGGCATATAAAAGGTCCATTTATTTGAAATTTTTTGAGAAAAAATATTTGAAAAAGAAAAGCAATAAGTTATTTTTGAAAAGTTTGGAGCACAAAAAAATTGACAAATCCTTTTCGCATTTTTTATATCTTTAATTATTTCTTACATTTTTTACACAACCATGAGTAAATGGTTGATCATGATTTTGCCTTCATCACTTGTAATCAAGGGAAAAACATAGTTTTTGCATCTTCATTGAACATGTGATAATAAAGAGCAAACATGTTTCTTGTTAAACGAAATATTATTTCATGATTTACAACAATGGTGACATTTAAACTTGAAACACCATTTGTCTTTCTTTCCAAAACTTAGATTTTTTATAAAAAAAACATGGGGTGTATTTCATGAATGAACTTGATAGAATTTAAAAGTAAAATGTTATTGAATTCTATACATGTTCATTTTATGTTCATTAAGATGGAACACCATGAAACTCCTACTTCAACCATTAAGGGCCCAAATTGTGGACTTTTTATTGTTTCAAATTAGATATAAAAATATACCATTTTCTTTCGACTAATTAGATGAAATTATCTCAATTTACTTGTAACCATGAAACAAATAAGCTCAATTTGTAATCAACAAACTTGCAAAATATAAAAGTAGAACTATGGGTCAATGCTTTAAATATTTGAAACGTTAACATGACATAATAGAGTTAAAAACACCACAGGACCATATTTAATGTGTCTAATAACTTCCATAAAGGAGAAAAGGAACAATGAATGAATACAATATTTTGAACATATGTCTTGTTGAGCTTTGAAATTAGGTAGGAAAATGTAGATATGCTTATCAGATTGAAACCTTGTTGCTACTTTACTAACATTTATGTTAAAATTGTACACATTAAACTAAGAGAAAATGCCCCCTTTTTAACCAAAAAGTTTTCAAATGCATGTCATTCAACTATGTTACAACTTTATATCTTTTTTTATATTTACAAAAATTCCATGTGATTGCCAACTAAATTTATTCATATACTAATTTGGTACAAAGTTCAGAACAAGCCTCAATTGAGGGGCCACATTTAACATATTTTTGACACCATCAAACTTCCCAATTTAACTATAGTCGACACATTGACTTGAGATATGATGTCATGAAATGTCATGAAATTGCCGAATGAAATGGGTACTACATTACAAATTGTTTGTTCGACTATTTTGGCAATCTTGTTTTAGGGATGGACGAAAGAATACTAAACGAGATGAATGAAATAATGTGCACAGTTGCAACTTTGCATTTAAGCAAGCTTCTTTGGACCCTTTTAAAATACATATATACATAGGTATGCATAGATCTATACTTAACTTAATTATGTAGGTGGTTTAAGTTAAATTACCTACCTATGAAGCTTAGTTTATGATGTATGTATTATATGAGTAGCCTAGCTTATATACATGAACTACTTCTAAAACTAACCTAGGTGCTAGATGGCATGGCCTAAATTTAGGCCTAACCTAGGTGCCATGTGGCATGCCGTAGGTTTAGGCCTAGGTCCCGTGTGCCATATACATGTGGTCTAGGCATAGGTGTTACATAGGCCACATTAATTAATAGGATAGGTGAATTAATCGGTAGCAGCTATAAGTTAAATTAATAGGTAGTAGGTTAAATTAGATAATAGTTGTTGATAGGTAGTTTATTGGTTAATAAATAAGGTTAATAGGTAACATGTTAAGTTATGTACTAATTGGTAGCTCATACTTGAAGTTAGGTTAGGTAGGCAGGTAGTTGTTATGATTAAAATTCATCTCATATTGTTTGTTTTCTATTTCAACTTTCTAAGCTTTATAAATAGGTACACTAGGAATAGTGGAAAACACAAAAAAACATTACAATGGAAATGTCATTTGGGATGTTAAAAAAAAAGAGGTTTGAATTTAAAGGTTAAACTCAAAATGAATTTTCTTCCTAAGTTAATGCCAAGTAGCTTTAGTCTAGGCCTAGCTTAAGTGCCATGTGGCGTAGGTTTAAGGTCAACCTAAATGCCACATAGACTATATTCGAGCTTAAGTTTAATTTAAGTGCCACAAGGTGACCTAGGCCTAGTTTATGTGTCATGTGGCCTAACCTACCTTCTTACTTCATAAATCACCACATTGAAAAATTTGATAAGTTACTAAAATAGTCGCACTTTAATTACAAATTTGTGCCACATATATTGTATTTATACGATTTGGATTAAAGATTACCTCATCATCTTTGACCATATATTTCATCCAAATTTTTACAATGTTATCTTTTACATCATGTTGCTTACAACTAATTATCACTTGTGACTTGTCTCAGGTGATTAATGTGAAAATTAAATAATCACATGTCACTTGCAATTAAAAAATAATTACAAGTGACAATCACATATTTTGATTTTTCTTCTAATGTTATATACCTAGCCTACCTACATAGGCTGAGAACATATAACTAAGTAGTTTGGGTATGTAGATTAAGTGCTTATATACCTAAGTTTAAGTAACCTAGGTATGGTATGTAAGTGGTCTAGGTAGCTCATAAGTAGTGTAGGTATAGTCTATTATAGTTATTTTACCTATTTAAGGTACATTAGATAGTGTGTAATTTAATAATTAGGTATTAGTTCTATTGTTACTAGCTCGTACATCAACTTAATTTTAGTGTATGTATTTACCACTTTCATCCTCATTACAAGATAATGAAAAATGCACACCTTCACATGATTATCAACAATTCATTCTTGAATAAAAAACAATTGTACAAATTCATCCATGAACAATGTTTTAAATTATATAAAATATTTGAGTTGTATAATTAATCATAAAATCTTAATCTGTGTTTAATGACTTATCTTGGGGTTGATCAAGAGATGTCATTCATGACAAGGTGACACTATTTGTAGTCACTTCAAAATTCCCTTTGTCATTTTTTCCCCTTAAAATCAACAAAAAATAAAAATCATGATCCGGATGGAAAAAAAAAATCCAAAATTTAAGACATGATGATATCTTGCCACATTCATCTACCATATAGGCTACTTATCTTCAAGGCATGTTTATGCATGAACAAAATTAGTAATTAGCAATGGTAGAAGCACCATTATGACCATGGGTAAATGAAACTTTAGTTTAAATTAAATTAAATGAAATTATTTTTGATTCACTAGAAGAGGAAAAAATTTGCTTCAAAGGTGAGTTAATTAATTTTCCAAATGAAAAAATTCACAAAATAATAAAGAAAATTGCCCCAAAATTTTTTTAAAAAAAATCAATGGTGGGACATGCATGCACATTCCTAAAGCATAATGGTTTCATGTGGCCTTGTTTGCATTTTTATTTATTTAGTTATTTATTTATGGTAACCTTTACAAGGCATAATATATAGGTTTTCATGGGTCTACTTGACCTAACCGTTGTTCAAATGTCGAATAAGCAAAGTCCAAATGCCCATTTTGTAAAAAATACATGCCCATTGTGCAAATCATGCAAAACCATTAATTTATTTTCTTTTTAAATTGCCAAATAAATTAAAAATCCCTGCCCAAAATAAAATTTCAAGTGTTGGTTTGAAATTTTGGACCTGCCCTATCAAGTTCACCCAAATTCCATTACCGAGCAAAATGGGTAGGTACCTACTAAACCCTAAACCCTAAAAATCGCTCCAACGGTCATGTGCCCGTTACGTACTTGAACTGTCTTTTACACAACTTGCTATCTTTTTGCTTCCTTCGCTCTTTCTCTTTCTGTCGCGTCCTAGCGAGGCTCGCGACGCAGTTGTGCGCTTCGCGTTCGGGGATGTCTCTCGCTGTCTCTCGATGTCTCTTCTGTCTCTCTGCCTTTGCGTGAAGCAGTTGCGAAATTTTTTTCTGCTGGAAATTGTGGCTGAGTAATTTCTTCTCGTGGTTATTTAGATAGATTTATTATTATTATTATTATTATTATTATTGTTATTATTTAGAGAGGAAACTCGCTTGCTGGAGTTTTGAGAGTGCGATGGTTTTTTCTGGAGGAGTAGGATTTGAACGACTTCTCCAGCGGCGGAGTTCGGTTTTCCAAGTGTGATGATATTCGAAAGCGGCTGTGAGAAAGAGAGGAGGAGTTCTCTGGTGCGCGAGTGGGCTGATTAGATGTGATTCGACTGCTCCTGTTCATTTTGTCTACTGAAAAGGAGGAGGAGGCTGGACTTGAAGAATCTTTTTTTGTGATTGTGAGTGTGAGTGTGAGGATACCAAAACAAAATGATGGAATCGTTCGAGGTGGATTGCGGTGGATGTCGTTGTCGAGAGAGTTTCGAGACGGATGAGTTTTACGAAAGCATTGAAGCTCCCAAGTTCTACGACTTCACGGCCCCGGAAGAGCCTATTTATCCTGAAGCCTGGTTCAATGGGAATCCTGGTACGTCTTCACACATGATAAAAAGTATTAAGCCTTGTTGTTCCTCTTTCGTTTCGTCCGTCTTAGAATCCTCTTCCGGTTTCATCGGTTCCACTCTGCTGCGATGTGTCTAATGGATTGTGTGTGCAAGTTTAGCAAGAGCAGCCGTGCACACGCATCCTGAAAATGCATGCCTTCGGTTGAGGACAGAGAGGGTTTAGGGTCCCTGCATACGTAGCTACAGTTGGACACATCTGCTTGTGGAACCAGTTGAGCGGCTTGGAGGACCTAGGATTAGGAAGCTTCAGTTCCTTCTTCCTCTCGGTCAAAGGTAACAACAAGGACTTAGCTCAAGAAGTTGTGTTGTTGTGCAGGAGGTATGACCAAGAAAGTGACTGAGGTTTTGCGTGCAGTCCACAACGCTAAGATCCAAAAGGTACAGGCTTTTTCCCACACAACCTATTCAGAGAGCAAACTCAAAACCAGGCCCAGGGAATGGGCACAAACTAGAGAGTTTTCTTGAATTGTTCCAATATTTTGAGCTTGAAATTTTCCTTTACAAACTTAGGAACAGGTCATTTGTTGCAGAAATGGTAGATTCTTCCAACTTGAAAGCTGCAACAGTCTGGATATGCCACATTTGACAAACTGTGACTGCCTGAATTGAGCAAGAATCATCTTCAAACAATGATTTACACATGATGATGATGCAGGAAGTGGACAGCAAGACTAAAGATGGACATGGCGGCAGCTCGCCAGGGAGTCTGCATCAATCCCACTGCAAAAGTCCTGTAGCTGAGAAGGCAGTCAGGTTGATAAGATTCTACCAACAAATTGTTGTTCCTTTGCTGCCAATTCACAGTCTCAAACATGAAAATTGCTCATACTGGCATTCCACCTTGTTTTGTGCAATTGGGGAGTATAAGGGGAGGAGTGAAAATTTCTAAATGTAAAGACTTGGGGCTGGCTCTTTGATGCAGTGCTGCTGCTGCTGGGGCAAAAAGTCATCAAGGTTCTATCTCAGTCTCTGTATCTCCTCTTCTGACAAGCAAGTCCTCGAGAAATGGGACCAATATGCATAATAGTCCCTCCAATCATCCCATCTTGGTGGAAAAATTCAGTGAACTTGCTCTCAAATCAACATCAGTGATGAAGAAGACCTGGCAACCTTCTGAGAATGATGACCCCAATCCAGTTACCAGCATGGCAAGAAATTCCCCAGTTGTCACTCCATCACAGCCTGGAAAGCATTCAAGGAGACCACCACCACCGGCTGTACTCCTGGGACATTTACCAGTCAGCTGCGCAACTGACATGAAGGCAGCACTTCCTTCCTCACAGCCTCAAACCACTTCTGTTGTTGCTGCTGGGGGAAAGGTTGTTCTTGGAGATGGTGGAAGCGGTATTTTTGTGGATGTGAAGTTGATTGATCAGTCCTGTGCCAAATCTTCACCCTTGAAGAAAGAGATCCCTAGCAAAGGTGTTGGGATAACAGTTGTGAAGGCTCAGAGATCAAACCATGGTGAGGCAAGATCATCGCCAGCAGCCCTTCTCCGCTCTGCACCTCAGGAACATAGCACTCTAGGGACAGGTGCCACTTGCAAAACACCCATTAAGGAGCCTGCTTCTTCTAAAGTCTTGGAGGATTGCAGTGAACACAAGAAACTAACAGCAGGCAATGAGCTCACTGCATCACCTTATAGTGGTCACCATTGCCGGTCATCTCGATGTGCTGCAAATGACCCTAACTATAATTCTCCTGCCTCGATTCCAAGGAAAAAATACCTGATGGCCCAGCAGGGTACTCCTGGTTGCAGGGCTCTCTTTGGTTCTGTCAGAGCCAACCCAGAGTATCAGGAGGCTGGTAAGGTCCAAAACCATTTGCAACAGATGAAATTTCCTTCAGATATCAACATGTCCAAGGATAGGGTTCCAAATAATGACAATCTTGAAGAGGTGCTAGTGGCTGCGGCTTATCCACAGTGTGATCAGAAGGAAATGGATGTGCAAAAGACATTGGACATGGAGAAGCTGCAACTTTCAAAGGAAAGCGAACAGCCACTCTCTGAGCATATTGTGCAAGTGGAGATGGCTGCAACGAATCCATTGTGTGATCAGAAGGATATGGGTGTGCTAAAGACATTGGACATGCAGCAGCTGCAAGAGGAACTTCCAAATGAATGCAAACAGCCACTCTCTGAGATTGTTGTCCAGGACTCACATGAGGGCTGCAATCCTACAGACATACATCATGCTGTAGTGCTAGATGAAAATTCTAAGGCAAGTGTA
Organism: Sphagnum tenellum; assembly: GCA_963921925.1. Lineage (NCBI taxonomy): Eukaryota > Viridiplantae > Streptophyta > Sphagnopsida > Sphagnales > Sphagnaceae > Sphagnum > Sphagnum tenellum. The sequence goes on from OY998144.1 coordinate 27,110,345, forward strand.
AGGCCACTTTCTGAACACCTTGTTGAGGACTTGCAGGAGAACTGCAATCCTGAAGAAATGCAGCATGCTAAAGTGCAGGAGGTAATTTCTAAGGAAAGCAAAACGCCAATCTCTGAGCACTTCATCCAGGATACCCAGGAGAGACGCAATCCTCTAGAAGTCACAACCGACTTGTGCTTAGGGAATGGCCAAGAGGTACATTCAGTGACGGATGCCAACAGTGAAGAGGGGACTTTTACAGAAGCATTAGTTATGGTGAATGATGAGGGAGCTTCAACAGGAGCACTGTTTGATGTGATTGTCAAAGACATTCCTTCAAGTTTGGAAGAACATCTCTCTATTGAGGATGTTGCCACAAGGGCATCTTCAGAAGTAGTCGAGAATCAAAGAGTGATGATTGAAAAGGGGAAAGCAGAGCAACACCCCATGGTGCCCTTCCTCTTCCAATCTGGAAGGAAAAGGTAAATGTCCACAAAGCCTAACACTGCTTATGTGTGCTCAAAAATTGTAGCTTTGACTGTTAATGTGTTTACCTGGAAAGTCACATCTTCACAGGCTGACTTGTTTCCTTCTTGCAAACAGAAAGAGCCAAGGGTTAGAATTTGAAGTATGCATCAAAAAAGCAAATTGCTTACATCAAGTGTCAAGCCAACATGTAAGTGAATGCCTGTTGATTGACAGCAGTGTTCACATGAAAATTGATTTGCACTGCACCATTTGTCTTGCATGCTCCAGAATGAAGTGGGTTGTTTTACTATAGTCCTCAAATACCTTTGTTGTTTTCACCAGACCAAAAGTCACACAAAAGAAGCTGTATCTGTATGCAAAACTAAGCCACGGAAGAAGTCAACAAACCCTCGACCTTTCCGGTTGCGTACTCAGGTATAGCACCAGCCCTAGAATTCTCACTTAATTTTCTTGCCTCTGTTCAGGTATATTAGAATCAACTCCCACTCAAATCACTCATTGACTTGTCATTGCTGCCCATGCACAATCTAAATGGCTTTACAAGATATAGGGTATCTCTAATTATAGTCTGTGGTACAGGAAAGAGGAGTGCTCAAAGAAATTGAGTTTAACAAGAAGATGGAGGAGTATCTTGCAGCCAGAGAAGGATTTCTCTCTGCCTTTCAAGGCCTTTCAGTGCTTGAACCCCGGGTGACTATTTAACCAAAACATATGTTCTCTTCCAAGCTCCTGGAACAGATGCCTTGGAAAATAAAAGTGACAAATGCTAGAGCCTGTTAAACAAAATCTTGAACATTGTGTTGTTGCCAACTTCTTTTCTTGCAGCTTTACAATAGCTCAACCTATTCCCATTTATCATTGCAGGTTGTAGGTAAACCACCAAGGCAAATAGCCAAGGACCCAAGCATGCAGCCCAGACATCACGTGTTCAGTGCCAAACGTGCTGATCCTGCTGATAAGGTTTAAGACTACACCTTTCATGACTCCTTGGTTCATAGTGAAATCTGTCTGGAGACTAAGGTATCACCAGAATTCCGTTCTTGCAAAGCCATGTTGCCAACCACTGCGGTAAAATGTTTTGTGGTCACATATTTTGCTGTATTTTTTCTCACAAAATATTCCATAGGTCTCAGAAGTAGCTTATGGAGTATTTTGCTGTAATCAGACACTGTACCTGCTAATAGGATCTCTGACTTTAAACAGGTGCCTGAAGATGATGGTGCCATGAAAAATGATAAGCAGACAATGATCCATGCACAGAAGATGCCAACATTTGACCATCCATTCAAACCACACAGGTGAAGACAGGTTCCATGACTTGTGTATGTGCTTAGTATGTTTGCTCATGGGTATGCTTGACTCTGCTGCAAGGAGTAAGAACATGATGACTGACAGTGCTTTGAATCACAGGTCAACAAAAAAGCTGACAGTTCCACAAGAGTTCAAATTCCACCCAATGAATGGGACACGCACTTGTCCCCTACATAGTCAATGACCTTCATTATCATCATCTTCATCAGGCCTTGTTGCAATGGCAACATCATGACTGGTGGAGTTGAGAGTATTTACTTGGTTGTCCTAGTCAAACCGGTTCTATTAGTATGCTGCTGGTGAGAATGTTAGGTTTGGCATTGAATTTTGTAGATAATTGCAGCACCCATTTTGCTACCCATTATGCTTATATAAGCTATGATGATTCATTCAACAGGGACTTATAAGTCTAGCCATGAAATTGGTAGCAGTTAGGAGCATCACTTCTGTAAGACATAAAACTTTCATTGAAGCAGGTGTAGCTGAGGGGGTCCATGCATGACATCAAAGGCTACTGCCATGAGGGTCTATGCGGGGAACTTCAAAGGGGCCACCTGCCATCTTCTCCAAGGTAGGCTTTTCATGTGTCTTTCCAGTTGTTTTGAATTGGTTGACCTCAGCCTCCCACTAGAAAATTCACATGTAGAGAGATAAAATGGGTGGAAGAAAAATCAGACATTTGCACTTGCAATGAAATTTGGCATGCTTGTCACTTTGGCTACAGCACAAAAGTCATTGAAATAGCACTGAACAGATCCACCCCTCTTTTGTGAGAAATCCATGAGATCCAAATTTTTTGGGAAGGACTGTTGTAGAAAATTAAATATTTTAAAAGAAAGTCACCAAAAATCGAAAAAAGTCCAACATAAAAAAAATAAAATCACCAGTCAAGTAGTAGCCTAAAATATATAATAATTTTTAATTTTGTTGGCAAGCATAGTGTTCAGATACATTGTAGAGTATAGTAGCTGAAGGAAATTTTTGGTCCATACGTAATAGGGCTATAATATGATGATTTTTGAAACATGATATTTTGGCTTGTGTTGAAAGTGGGATTTTGGTTTCTTTTAGAGAATTTTTTGAAAATTATGTTTTTGCATGGTGAAATATTTGGGGTTTCCGTAATTCCTCTTTTGCCTTAAGACATGGTTTAATGGAAATGGCAAGGCCCACAGTGTGACACCAACCCTTGTTCCTTCTTGTATTTTGATAAGAGTTAAATTTGGCTAAAAGAGCTTTTGGTTGCTCGCCATAAAATCGGAAATGAAAAATGCTGACAGGGTGAAACCCAATTTCCCAATTCCAGTTTGGTGTGAGGGAAAATACGAAACGAGCACTTCAAGAGCAGCGACAATACTTGCACACAATTAAAGCTTCTTCAGTTCTCATCCAAAAGTTTGATCCAATTAAGCAAAGAACACAATTAAAAGGCAATAAATTATGAAAATAATGAATTTTCCTTTAAATTTGGCCCTAAACCCTAAACCCTAAACCCCAAACAAAAGAAGCACTAGGCCCTTCGTGCCTTGTAAGTAACTCACAGCCTCACCAATAGAAGCAGTTACTAGCTGGTTACTAACTTACTGCAACTTCACTACTGTAGTATAGGGGCAGTAGCTTCAGCACATGTCTGTCAAATTATTTAATAATTTTGAATATTCTATGGTAAAAAATAATTATAATAAATGTTCCGAAAGACTCTTTATTTCCCTTTACAAAACCTTTTTCTCTTTGGAAAAAATGTTTCTGAAAAATTTGTAGTACCAACATTCAAATTTAAGGATGACAATTTGATAAAATGTTTCACTAATTGCATGATTGTTAAATCATGCAATTCTGCAATTTCTTTTTGCACATTGAAACAGTGGAAATCAGTGTGAAATCTAGCTAAAAATGAAATGGTTTAAACAAATTTTGAAATCATTTCGGGATTTGATTTCAAGATCTTGAGCTCTACATGAAAGTTTTCTTTTTTTCTTTCTTAGTTTATTTTGCATTCATGTGTTGAAATCCTACAAGGGATTTAAATTCTAGGTGCTTAGGAATTCATGTTTCTTTGCTGTTCATGACTTGATTCAAAGTTTGTGTAAGGTTAAGAAACACCTAGATTACAAAATTAATTCAACATTGTGAATTGGAACTAACATCATTTTGTCGCGTCCATATGCAAACATTGTCCCAATTGGCATTGTGTAGAATCTTAAATATGCCATGTCAAATTGCCAAATTTGTACTAAAAAAACCATAACAGAACATGTTCCAATATTTTAGATTAATTTTAGGACATCATGAAAATGTTGAGACACCATCCTCAAGGCCCAACAAAACATCCAAGGATATCCATTGATGATGAGATATCTCAAAAGGTACCTCACCTTAAATGGAAAATGAACTTTCAAATTTGACGATGATAATTTAGTTATAAGTTATAACCTTCAAGAAATTCTATGATTTTTTTTGCAAGGTAGGCAATTTCATTTTTCACATTGAAGTTGAGGTGGAGATCATTATTCATAGTAAAAATGAGATGATTTAAACTTTAAACAATATTTTTTTCTTGTTCAATGAATATTTTTTGGAGTTCAAATTGTGTACATGGTCATTTTGCTTATTCCATGTCCTACATGGCTAGATCTTTGAAAGTGTTGGAATTTAAAAAAAAAATTATGCAGATCATTATTCAGTGTAAAAATGAAGAAGAAAAAAAATCATCAAGAAGTTGAAGAATTGATAAAGGTACTACAGTAGTCAAAAACATTGGACTATCAGATTGCATAGTTAGTACTATTATCTCAAATATGTGCAATTAAATATAATCAAAATTATTATTATTTTTTTGTCGGCATATGTGAGACTTCCATATCTTTAGGTCAAGTCCTCAATGGAAACAATGAAAAACATTTTTAAAACATGCATTGCACATTTGGTTTATGGATACAATTTGAAGGTTCGTAACCAAATTTCTAAGTTAAAAGATTTCAATAGCAATGTTCATCCTTCCATAGTATATACCAACATACTAAAATGATTGAAAATTGAAAGGTCAAAAAATTTGAAAATTGAAACTTAAATAATGATTAATCCAATATGTCAAGGTTGAAACTTGACATTTTATAGAAAAATAATTTTTTTTTTAAAAACTTTTTAAAGTCATGAATTTGAATTTTGATTGCTAACATCCAATCACACACTTTATAAATATTTAAAGTTGGGATGACATGGGCCTTGATGTGAGAATTCAACTTTGGGTGCATTGAATTTAATCTATCATGGTTAAGGTTTTATAGAGTTCAAATTCTTTGTAATTCCAAAAAGCAAATTCTTCCATGCCACATATTTGTATCCAAATTGTCTCTATGTGTACTTTAAAACAATTTTCAACTTCACACAATATATATTCAAAACCATGAATTGCATTTGGAATAGTTGATATGTAATACTTTGCAAATTTGATCAATTTAATATGGTTTTCACAAGCACTTGTTCTATGGTCCACTAATGTTATGATAGTCACGTCAGACTAATGCCTCCATATACGGTAACCCATGCCCAAATGATAGTTCATGATTGAGTTTCTATTGGTCTTATTAATATTACCATACTAATCTGTGTAGGTTCTTATAATTTTAGTGTAATTGTAATAGTGCAAAAACAAATATGGTTTGACATTCCTTTGTTTCTTGTATTTATTATGTTTTTCATCTCTTGTCTAGTAGAAACTAATCAAGCTCCCATTGATTTACCAGAAGCTGAATTAGTCACGGGTTATAATGTAAAATATTCTTCAATGGGTTTTGCTCTTTCTTTTTAAGGGGAATATGCTAATATGATCTTAATGAGGTGCGGAGTTTTGCATCTGACATTCGTTAGGCTTTAGCCTTCTGCAGGAGCCAGTGTCCTCTTAAGGGTTTTGTGTAGTAAACCTTTCCGGGCGGATCTAAATTGAGTAGTCCCCATGAAGCTTTCGAAAAAAAGGTAGCATGGTGTGTAAGCACAACAAGAAACTGCAAACCCATCGGACAACCTATTTAAGATTAGGGTGATATCCTAAGTAGATACCTTTCATCACCATTTCTTGTTTCATATATATACATGTACAAATCATCATATAAGTGATAGGTTTTCAAGCTTTTTTTTTGGCAAGTTAGTTGTTGTTACACTAAATGGTTGTTCATGAAACTCATGTAATTAGCCATGTGTTCAATAAAATGATTAGAGAATGATAGCACCTCAAAATTTAAAGAAACACCAATAACAATCCAATTATTGATGATAACATAGTTATCTCCAAAGTTATTTATGTAAGAGGCTCATGTGTTATATTGGAAAAAGGTAAATTGAATATAATCATTTGATAAATAAAATGTAAGATACTCCTTTTTGATTATTTTGATTAATTAAAAATGTTTTTTCATTTAAATTAATGTCATTCTGTTATGAAAATAATTTTAACACATAGATTTGCCATCAAACCTTTCAAGAATTTGCAAAACCAACCCACAAATAGATTAAATGAAATTTCATCAAACCCTTCTTACAATTCATGATGTATTTTATTTCCTTTGCAATTTTGTGTGTTGTGTAACTTGGTGTAGACATTGGAATAATGTAATTTTGGCATTGTCAGAATACATTATATATCCATTCAATTTTGTGATGTAGTCACACTAATGGTCACCCACAAGAGGATTTATCCAAATTTGGCTATAGGTTAAACGTGAAAATATAAAAGTATAAGATCCTAATATATTTTGGTGACTTGCTAGAACCTATTGTCAAAATATCAGATTTTGGATTCCATAAGAATCCTCTATATGAGTTGCATTAAATTTTTTCTGTCACCTAGGGGTGAAAATATGTTGGTCACAAAATGATAAAAATAAAAATAAATTTTTTGATCCTAACAAATGTGCCACACATAGTTGCATCCAAACATTTTAAGCATTTATATTTAATGCTTCCAACTACATGCAGTTGTGATATAATCATAAATTCACATTCATTGTAATTATTTTGGAGTAATTTTAAGAAATTTAAAAAAATGTTTGAAAATGACATCTAATGATTGTGATGAGGAAAAGGCCTTGTTTATTCGTGTTTTATTATTAGCGATTTTTGAATCATTTGAAACCATAGTACAATGAACTCATATTATTTCTAGAATGAACCTTTAAATGAATTTACTTGTTCAATGTGTATGAAAAAATAGGCTTAACCTCTCATGTAATTTATTCATTCAAAATTTTCTTATTTCCTTGTTGGTAAAGTATGCCCTTTTAGTAAACTCTATGTCATTGATGTCATGTGCAAGAGCCCAATATTAACAATTGTGTTTGCATTTATAAAATGATTATTTATAAATGCAATATTTTAAAACAAAATGCCCACTTTGGTAGAATTGGATAAAATATTTCTTATTCAAAATGACATGATTCATTATGCCAACATGAAAGGAATAGTGCATTTTGTTATTTAAACCATATAATGTCTATTTTTGAAGCATTTATTCATAAATTAAAATGTAAATGAAAAAAATAATGTACTAAAGCAATAAAATGTCAGCATTACACATGGTACATGGTACAAATAATGTAATTATAAGTAATATAGGTGAAATAAGGAATTGGTTTCTTTTATAATATTTTTATAATTAAAAATTTTGTAAAAATAAAAGGTAATAGGACAAGGAGATTCATCAATGGCTTGGCATGGTGACCAACCGTGTGAAATTGAGTTTGAAAATAATGGGAGGATTGTGAGGATGAAGATGAACGTTGAATCACGTTATGAAATATAGTGGCAAACATAGTAACAAGTTTTAAATATTTGAATAAGCACCAAATCTTTTATTCTACATGGTTGTGAATGAAAAAATGACATATAGGTTTGGCTTGTTATTATTAGAAAACTTCAACAATGTTTCAAATTATTTTCATGTGTAATGTGTTAAGTGAATTGCAACTTATAACATCTCCAATGATGCTTAATATGTGTGCTTGTTAAAAAAGTCCCACATCTGAATTTAGTTATTTATTTTTCCCAACCCCACCCATAAGACTAAAATTGGGATTGCAATAGGTGGGAGACTACTAATAGCAAACCACTTGAACTAATAATAATGATTGGCCAATAAAAAATAATGAATAGTAGTTAGATCATATTTATTACACACTTCTCTAACAAATTTTAGGCTTTTTGTGCCTTTCACACGTCTTAACAAACTATGCAAAAATGTTGGCCAAAACCATTTTTAAAAGTCAAATTGATGTGTTTTGACTTTTTTTCATCCAACTTTAACTTTCGTAAGGGCTTGACTTTTGCAAGGTCCTTGAACACCTTCCTAAACTGAAAAAGCTTCACATGCAAAATCCTAATCTTTTATAATTATTGTAATTATACATATTTTGACCATCAGTTTAGTTGTTATGATCACACACTTTGACAACTTTTGGGAGGAAAATGAATTCACAATCACTAATTGAACTAATGGTATTTCAATGAACTAAATTTACAAAAAAATTATGGTTCTATTTTGGGACTAAACCAAATTGTTGTGACACAACCTTGATTTTCTTTCTTTCTTTTTTTTGCTTGGTGATTTAACATGCACCCAATACCATCACACTTCATCCTACAAGTTTTGCCCAAAATTGAACTATCACAACCTATAAATGTGGACAATAAGAAACTTCACCATGATTCAATTGTAGGGATGTCCATTTATAATTGATCATAGAGAGGATTATGCTAATGTGATAGTATTTACATTGGACAAAACCTCCTTAATTATGTCACATATCTTGATGCCTTCTAATATTTTTATATCTCTTTAATTTGTTATTGCACATTCTTATTCATTGGTTGGTTGCAGTGTTGTTAAAAATGATCGTCACAGATTTAATAAACGTTTAAACGGTTTTTTTACATTTAAAAATTTAAACGATTTTTTTAACGTTTAAACGCAATTTTTTTCATTTAGTACGAGTTAGGAAGGTCTACAGCTTTAAATAAGACCCCCAAAAGCACTTTCGTGCCACGCAAGCCGGTGAGCTTGGTGAGGGTAGGCTCTTGTGGCCAGTTTGGGACGTTTTCTATTGGCCATGACGGAGTCTGCTGAGTGCAACTGGCACTACAGCAAGGCATTGCACCCTTTTTTTATATGGGCATAATTTTGGTACCGAAGGAGAACGTTTAAACGGTGTTTAAACGGAAAAAAAAAACATTTTTTCATTTAAATGTTTAAACAGTACCTAACAACATTGTTGGTTGAACCTTGGAACTCACGTTCTTCTTGAATGAGAGCTGCTTAGTGATATCATGTATCTTCTTGCCTTTTAATATTTTCATACCTCCCTAATTCCTTCTTGCACAAAGTTTGCAAGTTCTTGGTTGTTGGTTGGTTAAACGTCATAACTCACACTCTTTTTGAACAAGAGATCCCTAGATATATTGTGTACCTTGTTGCCTTCTAATATTTTCGTATCTCCCTATTTCCTTCTTGCACAAAGTTTGCACGCTCTTGGTTGATAGTTGATTGACCCTCATAACTCATGCTCTTCTTTAATGAGAGCTCCCTAGTTGTATCATGTATATTGTTGCCTTTTGATATTTTCATACTTTTGTAATTACTTCTTGCACAAAATTTGCATGTTCTTGGTTGATAGTTGATGGAGCCTCATAACTCACATTCTTTTTGAATGAGAGCTCCCTAATGATATCATGTATCTTGTTGCCTTTTAATACTTTCATAATTCCTTCTTGCATGAAGTTTGCATATTCTTAAATGGTTCGTTGGCTGAACCTCAAAACTCATGTTTTTCTTTGTTTCATAACCAATAAGTTCAATGTGTCAGTTGGCATGATGAGTTGAGGTGTGTGATGACACACTTCAATTATTCACAATAACTTTTGCACTCTTGGCAATAACCTCATCCAATTCTTTTGTCACAATGGGCCAATCAAAGTGGCTCCTTGTGCCCCTCCCCCTCCCCCCCCCAAAACAAAATTTGGGAAAGTTCCCACAACTAATTAATTGACTAACAAATTACAATAATAAAAAACATTGGTAGGTATCTTTGTACATTTGTTATGAGCATGTTTTGCTACTTCACAAGTAAAAATCACAAGTGCATGGTAGCATATCTTACCCTTTCAAAATGTTATCATAGTTTATATTGACATTAGTTTTGGATTGAATGCCAGGACTTAAGTTCTCAAAGGTAGAGCTTAAACACCCCTTGCCCCTTGCCCGCCCCCCAAAAAATAAAAATCAAAACTTGTTTTGACACATTTATTTTTTTTAAAAAAAATGTTATGCTACCACCCAGATTTGGACTAGGGACTCAAGGAGACTAACATACTCCCTGCTTGGATTCAGCAACAAATTGTCGAAAAATTAATTATAATTTAAAATTTAACTTGGACACTTGGTTTTTAAATTTTGAAATTTTCAACAGGTAATGGTTATATAATATAATAAACAAACTTGTGATATGCTTATGGGACAGTTTAGTGTGTCTTGCCAGTCTCAGTACTAGTCTGTGTCTTAAGTTCTTGAACTTTAAAGGTTTTGCAGATCAAACCTGACAATTAAACTTTCAGATTCTTAATTTTATAAAAATTTCAGCGCAAGTAGTAAACATTTTAAATTTTTTTGGCAAAACAGAAAACATTTTGGAACTCTATTTAGCATTTTTCCCAATTCATGGATGTAGCAAAGGCACCTTTCCATTGAGTAGCTACACCTTCAGGATTTGGAAGACCCAATTGCTCTTTCCAATTGGCATTAAATTCCCAAGCTGAAGGTGCAGCTAGAGTTCTGTAATGCAAGTCCTGCAAAATCTGAATTGCAGATCTAGAGCATTTGGAGTCAAAAAGCAGTAAGTCAAACTTCCAAAGCTGAAGGTTCAGGTAGAGTATTGTAATGCAAGTCTTGCAACTCTTAATCGTAGATCTAGAGCATTTGGAGTAAAAATCTGTAAGTCAAACTTCCAAAGCTGAAGGTGCTGCACCTACTCAGGGGAAAGGTACCTTAATGGTATAACTAATGTCTATTATTATAATACTGAATCCCCAAGTGATTCCCATGATGGGTGTAGAAGGAATAGGCACCCAACATGTTAAAACAGGTAAAAATGAACTTGGTGAGATTCTCTGATAAAATGATCGTGGACTTGTATGTGCTTTCACCCTTTCACGTAATCTGCAATCCTCAGGTGAGTTTGCAAGCTAGCAAACAATTTTTCCAACTCCTGTATTGGCAATCTCTTGCACTACTATCTCCACTTTAACATATAAATAGTTCAAAAACAGTAGGGGTGAGACAAACTTCTTAACCTATTGGAGAACCGCTTGCACTTGGTGGAATATTGTGTGTCATGATTCCTTCAAAACAGTGTGCTGCTGCACATCCTTCTAAAGGAAATGGAAATTCTACACTAGGCTGAACCTGAGGCATAGACTATCCTGTACAGTAAACTCAACCATTCGCCCATTCTTCTTCCCTTTGCTGCCTGGCAGTTGCTTCATCTGTTTCTTCATGTTTCTGTCTGAAATCCTTCATGTGACAACTACAAGTCAGGAAGGCATTAGCAGGAGACACAATCAGGCTTTTTTTTCAATTTTGTGAGGTATGTGGCATGCCAATCATGCACCAGGGGACTTCGCCAATGTAAGAGAAGAAAGCAAAAAAATTTAGGAATCCTGCTATATTTTTGCAACATGCTGGAACCTATTGTCTAAATCTTGCAATTTCAGATTTTTTTCCCTCAATCTGTTGACTTCGAAAAAATCTTTTGTCGTATTTCCACTGGTGGCCAAAAAATTTCACCAAAAAAAATCACTGCACACAATATCATGGCCAGAATCATACTTAATGTTACAGTGAGACAAGAAAGTTCATAGATGCATGACATCCATGCAATGAAATTGGGAACATTACAAGCTCCACCCTGGTCTATGAACTTCATGTGTTGCATCTTTTGAGTGGTTGCATCAGCATACACCTGATTGTAACGCATCATGTAGACACAAGGGAATCAGAGAGATACCCACCATGTCAGTGCACACAAATATGAATCATTGCTTAGTATGCAAACACAGCTCATCCCAAAAATGAACCTTGTTCAAAGCCCTTACAATAGCCATAAAAAACAGGAGAATACCACTCTCAGGCTCTTTTGTGACCTCCAAGCATCAAAGGTTGTCAACCCCAAACCTTTGTCTGGTGCTTTCCAAAAAATAGGGCTGGCCTCACTGGAAAGAATCTCATAGATCCACCATAGTAGAAGAAACAATCTCCTCCTCTAGCTTGCACATCCATCCTTTGATCATAAATTGATAATCAACAGGATTTGTTTTAGAATGTTTCGCCATTCCAACCAAAGTCAGAACCCTGTGGACACCACACACAAGTTGATCAGGCAGTAGAACAAAAATAAAATAGAATATACTCAATGGTGCAACCTACAGTGTATGAGAGGGGGTGGAAGAACTGATGATGGATTTCAAATGAGAATATCCATATGGATATGTAGGACAACACACACTACAATAGAGCATATTACAATCAAAGGCCTGATGGAAGATCTGATGTAGATTGGCAGTTTCTTTCTTGTCTATGGGTTCAGGTTGTCTTTGCAAAAAGAATTGCAGAATCTGACTGCTGGATGCAGAAGGAAACAAATATATTGCAAAATCATTATACAAACATCTGCAGATCTTGAGTATCTATTGCAATTTTCAGAAGCAACAGGAAGACTTGTTTAGTCATGGTGATGGCTATCATCACTCAAGAGACATATATAGCGAATAAAAAATTATTGCAAACTTCAAGTCGGGGAGTCTTGAAGGGCTCCAAGTACCACCAGCTCTTCTACTAGCACATGTATTTTCATCTCAGAAAAAGAAAGAAAGAAAGAAAGAAAGCTAAACCTGAAACCCTAAAGAAACCTGGGTCTGTGGACTACTTACTTACCTTGACATCATAAAATTTGATGTAGAACCTTGAAGGTTGCACTGACAGTTTAGACTGTAGAATCTCTGCAAGTGCTGCACTCAGTTGCTTGTTTTTGTCTGGAGTCAAACCTCCGATGGAAACAAGCTCACCATATGCAGTAGGTTCTTCACTTCCTCCAAATGACATTGGTACGCCTCCTTTGAGTATTACCATCACATACTGCAAAGCAAAGAAAGAGGAAGGAACTCGAAGCTTACATACACCGCCTCAAAATGAAAAAATAAAAACAAAAACCAGGAGACAAGAGATAATATACACAAACATAAAAAAACAATAGGTTGCAACAACCAGACAAGAGCCAAAAGGAATTTACAGATTCTGGCTTGCCGAGGATCCTGGCCACGGTCTTGCTTGCATCCTTGAGAATATCCGAAGTCACAACACTGTCCACGGGAACGTTGGTCTGCAGATTCACAGTCGGCATGGTGGTGGCACCCAGTGGCTCCAGCGAAAACTAGAAAATCCTTTACTTCAAGCTGCACACCTTAATCAGCTCCGGCACAAGCTTCTGTGCTCCAAATTTCCTTGCGATGTGCGAGGGCTTTACCTAGTAGCTCCAAGCGAAGAAGAAGGTGAAGCAATAGCATTAGGGCTCTAGGGTTTAGGGTTTAAAGAGCTTTTTCTGTATTGATTTTGCCCTCTGCTTTCAAGCGAACCGATCGAGCTTTGTGGGTTGCTTCATGGACAATTTTGCTTGCTCGCAGGCGGAGCTTTGCGACGTGGGAGAAATTAGCTCCGAGCCAGAAAGAAGGTGAAGCACTAGGATTAGGGTTCTAGGGTTTAGGGCTTAATGAGCTTGAACACCTGCTTGCATTTCCAGTAGTGTTTTCCGCCCTCTGCTTTCAAGCGCAGAGATCGAGCTTTGTGGGTTGCTTCATGGAGCGGACTACCACCATGTTTCAGCCTGTAAGTGGGGTTTGTGTGTCTCTGTTTCTCTTGCTTTTTGTGATGGGTCTCTGTGTCTTAAACTTTGGCTCTTTTTGATGGATCAATGGATGTTCTGCACTTGGTGATCGTATCTGCTTTGCTTTCTTTTGAATCGTGTCATGCTCTGTATGGTGTTTAATTTTTCCTACCATACAAAAGCCTTTTGAGGTAATTATGTTTGTTGCTACAATCTCCAGTCTGTTTGCCACACCTGGGCGCTGTGCAACGTAAATATGTTGTGGATATATGCAGGACACAGTTCACGAGATTTTCAAGCTTGTCTGGGGACAACTTGCTTCCAAAGGTCTGTACTTCTCTGATATCTTTTCTGATTTTTTTTCTTTCAATGGGAAGTCCCTTGATTCACAGCTCTGCTCAATTTTTTGAAAATAGCATGTTCTTCTTGTTTGTTTGTTTGGCACAATACCTTAAATCCGATTGTATCAAGAGCCAAATTTGATTGTATCAGATGTGGTTTATATTTTTTTGCTTGTGGAAGCATTCATTCCAGGATATCTTTGGGGCTTCTATTTTGGGTCTGTTGCATTTGGTAAGTGGATTGCAAAGATTGAAAACACTCATGCTGTTGGGTTTCTGCAATTTGGTTCTCATAGTTTGGTTCAATGTTTTGGGCAGCAGAACGGGCAAAAGATGATCTAGATGACACCCCTGAAGGCGAGGTACAGAAACTTTAAAGCATGTGTGGTGAATCAAGAAGTAGAAGTATGCTATTTTTTATCCATAAAGAAGACCTTGTGATTTCATCACTGTGAAGAAGAGTTGTGCTGCTGTAGGCATTGGGTGATGGCATTCTTGTGGTATGCTTTTGGTTCCAACAAAAGCTTTCAAAGCACAGTTGTGGTAAAATGGATAATTGATCACTCGTATGAATGCAGAACAAAAGTATTTACTTTTGCTTCCTAGTAGGAAACTTTTCAGAGTATACCCAACAACTTTTTTAGTAACTCTGTCATCATGTTGTAATTACTTCTTATATTTCTAGTATTTGTCTGTTGATTTGGATAAACTTTTGAGACTGTTGATATGGGCCTAACTTGGATTCTGGGAACCAGGTGGTGGCTGCAGCTGGAGCAACCAAGAAAATCCGCTCAACTAGTGGTAAGTTCCTTGTGGCATTCTTGGTCTGACCATTCTGGGAAGACTGGAGTAGTCTCTTTTCTCCTTCCTGCAGATTTCTGTTTGGATCTCTCGTTGTTCAATTTTGAAATCCCATTAGCCTCAAGCATGAGGTCATCTCACTCTTTCTGTTTGCCCGGGCTTTTCAAATTCGCAATTCATCATGCTGTTGTGAACTACACACTCTGGTACGCTACATATGCTTCTGACAGACAGACAAATGAGCAGCTAAGCTACAACTGCATTCTTATTGTTGCTCAGTGAGGAATTTCTGATAATACTTTTGGAGCTGGTTTGGTGAAAGATAATTTGTTCCTGTCATTGAATTCATGTGTTCTCCTAAGAGATTTTCTATTTTTGCTGTAGCAAATGCGAATGCATTGAAGTTGAGCTGTGAACTTCTGCGCCTTTTTGTCTGTGGTATGTTCCCCAGTTTCAACCCAGCTGTAATGAAGATAATGCTGCACATGTATAATATCCAATGCTAAATAGACTTTCAAAGACATTGATTGCTGCACTTAGAGCATGTCACCTCACCCTTTTGTGTATAGCAAAAAACCTACTGGAAGGCAATCTATTTAGGCTGATGGGGCATGGTTGGTTTCAGAAGCAGTTCAGCGGGTGGCAATCATTGCTGAAGGGGAAGGACTTTCCACAATTGAGGGTACCCACTTAGAACGAATTCTGCCACAGTTGCTCCTTGATTTTTGAACAGCAACTGCACTAGTGTTGGGTGTGTGGTTTGCCTGCAACAATATTTATTGAGAAACTGGGAAGACCTGTTAGAAGTAAGATCACCCCATGATCACTACTACCACGAACACTGTTGTGTCATATTTATTTCATAACTTGACTTTCATGCTACTCCTATGTGTATGCCATCTCAAGAGAATGCCAAAAACTCTAGGTTGTTTCAGACCTTGCCAAATTTGGATGCGTCCTAGAACTCTTGCCCAAGGCTTGTCTAGTCTACTCGGGAGCTGCTCTTCATTGTCATTGCCAGCATCGCACTTCACACCCTTTTCAACTTCTACCCTCTCCACAAGTTGCTGGCTTTGTAATTCAGAATTGAGCATTTTTGCTAGCATTGTCCTCTCAGGTTGCATTGACCATATGCCCTGCAACTCCAAAGTGCATATGCTCTTCCTGACTCTTCCTGACTCTCCCCTATATTTTTTTGGTGCTCTAATAATTTTCCCTGCACAATAATTGAACCACCTGTTCTGAATTGTTCATTGCCAACCTTCACACCTGTTTCAACTTCTGGCTTGCTCAACTTCACAATTTGCACTATTGCAAGTCCTTGCTAGCCTTTTCCTCTCATCAGAATTCTGTTACACACAAAATGTAGCCCATACATCGCACCTGAATGTTCATTGTACACTTGTGGAATTCACTCTATGAAGGTCTTTCAAGCTCTTATCAAAAGACCTTCACAGTGCTAGCTGTTTGTGTGAGCTGGTTTGGGTTCTGTCAATGAACCTGAATTCAAAGTTTATTTCAAGTGCCTAGATCTTTAAAAAGTTCTTGCAGAACTTGCTCATGCTGGGGGATGGACTCATTA
Source organism: Sphagnum tenellum (assembly GCA_963921925.1). Classification (NCBI taxonomy): domain Eukaryota; kingdom Viridiplantae; phylum Streptophyta; class Sphagnopsida; order Sphagnales; family Sphagnaceae; genus Sphagnum; species Sphagnum tenellum. The sequence goes on from OY998144.1 coordinate 27,126,769, forward strand.
TCAGCCCATGTCTTAATCTAATTGAGTTTGAAGCATCTTTTTCAATATTGCACTTGAAACAAAGGACCTCTAGTCTCCACTCAACATTTCCTAAATTAAGCAGCCTATCAATCTAGTCTCCAGAGCACAGCAACCCGTCACAGATCTCACAGACTCTAGCAGTACTATAGTTAATCATCATCATAGCTGAGAAGTTTAAACTCACTGAAAAACAAGGAGGAAGCTGCCGTGGCCCATGCTACTGTTGGGGTCTGGAATCATCCACAGATATTCACTAGTTTGGCATGTATAATATTCAAGCAAGTATTAGTGATAGGAAAAAACAAAACACCATTGCTGAAACATATATTCAAGCTTGACATATATACAATGGAAGACTGGAGACCTGTTGAGTCTAGAAGTTAAAACACAGGCTAACAGACGCAAGATATGACCAGATGGTGTAACTCACTTCCTTCTAAGCATCATGTCAAGAATGCAGCTCAAATTATTATTGTTTTGCAAAATGGAAAGCTCCTGCACTGTACGATTAAGGGAGTACTAAACAATTTGCATGATCAGAGAGATATGTTTACAGTTTAGGGTAAAACAGAGGCCTCGAAAACAGATCTGCATGAACCTATGACCAGAGTAGTGTAGCTAACTTCCTGCTAAGCATCATGTCAAGAATGCAGCTCAAATTATTATTGCTTTGCAAAATGCAGAGCTCCTGTGCTGTAAGATTAAGGGAGTACAAAACAATTTGCATGATCAGAGAGACATGATAAGGGTTTAGGGTAAAAACAGAGGCCTAAAAAACAGATCTGCAAGTACCTATGACCAGAGTAGTGTAACTAACTTCATTCTAAGCATCATGTCAAGAATGCAGCTCAAATTATTATTATTGCTTTGCAAAATGCAAACCTCCCCACATTGTAAGACTAAGGAAGTTAAAAACAATTTTCGCATTTATGATCAGAAGACTTAAAAAAGACAAGATGTCAACATGATGATCAAAACTGAAACCACAATATATACATGTATGTTATTAGCAAAAACAGAAAATGGACACTATTTGAGCAAACTGAGATCAGAACATATAAACTTGATGTGCACCTCAAAAAGAAAATGAATTTGAATTCCACAAAGTGAAGATACAGCTGATTATCTGAGAAACATACAAAAATACTCTCCAAAGTGAGCTTAGTGAAAAATGTTCTGATTAGGGCCCAAATTAAGCTTGCACCCAAAGCACACTAGTCAAGGTGTTAGAATTGTGTAGTGGACTTGTTCAGAGGAGCTGCTTGAGAGGCAGCTGATGGTCAGCTGCTAGTTGTCAAGATGCCAATATGGATGCACACTGGGAGCGCCACCATTAGCATTTGTGCCTGGTGTAAAAGCTGTGCCACCATTAGCTGCAGTTGTGTGTACTGCCACACGGTTTGCTGCAAGGTTCAGCAATGTGGGAACAGCTACACGAAACTGCTGAGGGGGAGGAGGAGGAGGAGGTGATGACTCTAGCATGGGTAAGTTTGGGGACTCATGCTGGAGGGTGGTAAGCCATCGCTGCGCTGATCCAAAAGCCAACTCGCTGCTGCTCACCGGAGTTCTCATTACCGGCTGTAGTTCATACGCGGGGTCTGCAATGTAATACTCCAGGTGCTCCACTGCAGTGACTTGACAACAACGTTCTCGGCCACCTCGGCCTTGATCATGTGATCGGATCAGTACTCCCGAAGGTCGCCGACGAAGGCGGATCGAAGACGGAGGTGCAGTTGGGTTGATGCTGCCCAAGTTGTCCACGGATACGTCTACAATTGCCCAGAAACCAGGCTGCTGCTGCTTGCAGTAGCGGAGGAAGTGAAGCCGGCGAGCCGCCGTGGGTACATTATAAGCTGATGGGGAAACCGCTTCTGGAATCATCTCTGCCATCATGATCAGCAAGGCACCATGACGGTTTCCAGGAACACCAGCCTCCAGAATAGCAAGAACTTCAGCTCGTGAAACCATGCAAGCAAAAGTGTCCATCCACGTACATGGGTTCATGAAGCTCTCGACTATACGAGGGCCATCCGCCTCCACCAGAATTCTGTCTCGTGTAGCCTCGGTCTTCATACCCCGGCGGGTTCGTCGAATAACAGCCAATGTGCCTTCCGCAAACTGACGCAGGTACTGAGCCAGGTTGAGCTGTTCCATCCGTTGTTGCGGGACGTCGTGGTTGTCTTCTGCTGCATGATGATCATCAGGAGGAGCAGGTAGGAACCAGAGAGGACTCTGGGCTTGAGATACATGCATGAACTCTGCCATGGCCCTTTCAGCTAGCTCCACCACCTGTTCTTCGTAGGCTGCAGTGATTCGAGCAGGGCGAATAGAAACTGAAGGCATATTTGCTACAACACAATGACCACTTCAACACCACAATGTCAGAACTTAGAATCCCACCCAATTGCAGCAGCTGATGAAAGAACTTGCACAAGAAAGACCTGTTTCTTGGACCATCTTGTGATCATCATACAGGAGACTCATTAGCAACAAAGCCTAATATGAAGGAAAGCTTTAAACTGTGAACATGCATGCATGATCTATAATCACACTGATCAGTACACGGCATGCATATAGATGTAGCTAGCTAGCTGTGACACGAGATTAAGAATATAGCAAACATGACATGCAGTGCACACACGAAAGTAAACTACAATCTACAACAGTACTAATACTATGATCTGCTAGAACGTATCCACTAACAAAGAGTAGTACTCTGATGATTATAAGGAAAACTAGAATATGACTGTAAGGATTCGGATTATAAGCAAAAAGGATGATTGATACATCAGTCATTTGACTAGATTTCGCGATTTGATCAAAGTCGTGAGGTTTAATGATCTTGGCAGCACTAGAATGCATGTGGGTAGCAGAAGAAGTTGAAGAGAACTTACTTCAGCAGCAAGTAAAAGAACCAAAGATCAGAATCGCGCGAAGAAGAAAGCGAGTAGCTTAGTCGAGCAAGTTAAAGAAGCAAGAGAATGAAGGTATTGTACGACTTACCTAAAAAGTTTGAAGAACTGAGAGAATGGCGCTGAATATTCGCTTGCTGTTGCAAGCGCTGCTGCAATGAAGAGCTTCCGGACTAAATGGAAGGTAAGAAGCTAGGCGCAATTAATATTATTGCAGCTAACTTCCTGTGGAGGCTACTGGAGATGCAGGACGAATTAGGTCTAGAGAGAAATGCGAAGAAGTAGAGAGGAGGAAGGAGATGGAGGAATCGTCAAAGCAAGCGAGCGCGGCAGCTTGCTACGCCATGGCAGCTTCTGGTGGTGAGAGAGAGAGAGAGAGAGTCCCTCTGAGACAAGGCGCCGTGCGTACGCACCAAGTGGGACTGATCGCGACTGGTCCTACGCGCGGCGACGCTTGGGCGGCAAGGTGCTTGGGCGGGTGTCGATGGATGGATGGATGGATGGATGGATGCGGACGGGGGAAGAGGAGAGAATAGTGGGTCCCGTTCAATTTTGTGATGTTGCCACACTGGCGATCATCCACAAGGAGAATTAGCCACACCTGGCTATAGTCCAGCTATGAAAATAAAAGTTTATTTTTTTAAAAAAATCCTTTTATATTCTAGCTACTTGCTTTTGAACTATGTGTAGAAACATAGAGAGTTTTGGAGATTTTTAAAAGGAAAAACTGGGTGATTTAAATTTTTTAAGTACAGGGAATATTTGACAGATTTAAAATATAAAATAAAATTTGCCAAATGGTGAAAATTTGCCAAAAAAAAAAGAAGAGCTGGGTGGGTTTGAGTGGATGGATGGGGACAGAGGGGAGAGAAGAGACTAGTGGATCCAGGCCTAGGGTTTAGGGCCTGGAGAATCAGGGTTTTGAATACCTAAGGGGTTTTCATTTTTCCCATGACTGGATGAATACCTCTTTCATTCCATGTGTGACTGGATGAAACCCCATAACCAGACACCTCTTCCTTCCATGTGAGACCAGATCCAATCCCAACAACCGGACACCAGTTGAGGGCATCTATCTATGAAGGAAGGTTGTTTGTTTGTTTTGTTTGTCATGTTCACACCTTCAAAACCAAGGCACCTTACTGATTCACATTGCACTTAGTTGGTTTTATTAATGGTGGAGAAGTTATTGAATGTTGAACAATTTTTTCACTGAAAATTCTTATTAGATCAAGACTTCAAAATTTATGGGGGAATTTGGGCATGCTCTTGCTATTTTTGAAAAGTCCTCAATGAGTAAAGATTTAATGAAAGTGATTTATTTGAAGTTCTTTAGACCTAAGGTGCAAGAGATATTGAATTAAAAAAAAAACAAAATTGTCATTGAAACTTCAATCAATTAAATCACAAAAAATTGTTTCGGATAGAAAATATTCTTAGGTAACCAGTTCCACTTGGGTCAATGGCACACGCATTACACTCATGCATGTAATGAATGCCTGCTTGGCTCAGAAAGCACCAGCAGAGATTTGACAACAATACCAAGAGTGTGCTCAAATTCATCTTTAGTTTTGATTTAAATGAATTTTCAATGAATTTAATTATTGAATAACTTCTCCACTGTAGGTCAAAACATTATGACACCAACTCAGTGCACCCGAACTCATCAAGGGCTTTCCAACAGTACAAAGAGCATGGCTCAAGGCTGCTGAGGTTTGGGAGATCTCAACAACGTGACAAACAAAACAAACAAACAACCTTCCTTCGTGGATAGAGATGACTACTGTTCCATTTCCTCAACATTCACAGTAAGCAATACACAAAAACAGCAGCGGCATCCATGGGAGAAGGAGGAGCAGTGCTCACAGAGGAAAAGACTTCCTACTTCCTTGTCGACTTCCTTCTTGTTGCAAGAGCAGCAGAAGTAGCAACTCTGGTGGGCTGTCAGTTGTGAGATATCATTGATCCACCCTCATCTCAATGTTCATCGTCAAAGTCTTTGTATGGATACAAATGAAGCAGCAGGTTAACTCTTCATCCCAAAAAACTGAAAAGTTTGTGCAAAATTCAATCTTGATGTCTAGCAACAAATGTGCATCACTTTTTGCATCATCAAACTTGGTCTCAAAATCCCAAAAATGCACATCATTAATCAGTCTGCATTAGTTGAAAAAAAAATGTGCACCACTTGCATCAATCAAGGTTGGTCTCAGAAACAAGATGTGTACCAGTGTTGGCCAGGTACCCACTTTGGTGGGTAAGACCACTGGTTCTGGTTAGTAAGATCCAAACTAGAAACAAGTCTGATTTTCAGAACCAGAACCAAAATTGGAATCAGCTACCTGGAACTGGGTTTCTGGTTCTATTTCCATGTGGAACTGGGATTGAGAGACATCCATCTATCAAGAAAGGTAGTTTGTTTGTTTTGTTTGTCATGTTGAGATCTCCCAAACCACACTGCCCCACCCACTATGCATTTGATACTGTTGGGAAGCTCTCGACAAGTAGGGGTGCATGGAGGTGGTTTCATAATGTTTAGACATACAGTGCAAGAGTAATTGAATATTGAACAATTTTGTCATTCAATACAAATTGAGGTCTGTGATGAAACCCAATTAATGGACAAGCAGGGATTATACTCTCGCTAGAAAGGTTTTGTACAAATGTGCTTGACAAAATTGTTAACCTTTTGAGCTCCTTCACACCTCCTCCTCACTTCTCGTTACATTAACAGCCATCACAACCAACATAAAAAGCAGTACATGTAGCCTTGGCCCACTTTACTGATACCAAACTTTGTCACTTCCACAAATCAGAATGATTAAAGAAACTCAGCCGTGAAATCTCACTGCAAAACAGGACCTACATTATGAGGATTCTACAAAATGGTTGCCCTTCTGCAACCTTGCGGGGAGTAATTTATATATCTATATAACACACAAGGTTACTACCAGGGAGGAAGGGCAACGCCTTAGTGTTTACCTGTACTTTTATCATACACTTCAATAATATCTTCATCCTCCATGCCCAGTTCCTTGGGTGTGCTGTTTGGAGGAAGTTGGTCTCCATCAAACCGGAACATGAACTGATCAGATGATGAGGCTCCCACATGTTTTGCATATGCTGTAAAAAGCCTCTCAAACTTGTCAGCCTGTTCCGTGCACCCCTCCCCAAAAAAACCACATTGCACAGATGTTATTAGAGGAATTTTACCAAAAGCAAGAAACAAATTACTAACTATCCAGCTAACTCTGAACTCCTCTCACTAGCCCACAAGTGCTTATCAAGTCAAACACCTCAAGAGTTGCACATGCATTGAGAGATACAGCGGTAGTCAATGAAAGAAGAAACTGTTGGGCATCAAGGAGATAACTAAATTTCCCCTGCTGAAAGAAACCCTAGTCTTGCTGCAAATTGAATTTCAACTATGGGAAAAGAGAGGAGGCACATATTCGTGCAGTATGCATCACTGAGAGGGTCATCTTTCATCAACCTAAAGGACTACTGCCTCATTCAAAATGTATCATATTTCAGAATTGCCCTACTGGGGGTCCAATGCAGTTGCACAATCCTCCCCAAGGTTTAACCCCTAGGTACACACATGGCTTTCAGTGACCATTTGAACCAGTGACCTCTATTATAGCTAGGTTGGCTATAGTATCATCTAGCATGGCCTAATGGTGATTGACCTCAGAACTTGCAGGACAGCCATGAGTCCCAACCACTCGGGCTATCAGCTTGATGCTATATCACTCACACACATACTTGCATCATGAAAACTTCATCCACTTTGCCATAGATAGAAAAGTGGTGCTCAACAGATTACCAACCAGATATATTCGAAGAGGGAAAATGGATCCACTCTTATTCTGTACCCTCAGCACAATTTTCTCCTTCCCTACAGCTACATGAGGATCAGCAGCCTTCTCCACATGGCTTAGACTTTCTGTTCTCTTCACAGCTGTGGGTGCTTGTTGATGTCTGATCTGTGCTTCCAACCTTCCAGACTCCTCCACAGACCTCACTGCTCCTGATGCTTCGGTCTCCAACAAAATTAACTCAGCCCTTTTCTGCCTGTTCAAAGACACACAACACCATGAAATTTGTGTCGGATGAAACCTGGAGCAGTATCCCAGCTCTGGGCCATTCTGCTGGGTACATTATTCTCCTTTGAGTTGAAATATATCTTGGAACACTGACAACTCGGAATGGAGATTTCAAGCCCACTTGTAATTCAAGATGGGAGCCATGATCATTGCTTAACCCCACCTATATCCTACTTCTAACTAATCACAGCATCACAAAAAAGGAGACTCGTCTGTCTGTAGATCTCACCCCTAGGCATCCACTTTCTGCCCATGGCTAAGCATATGCCACACTATGAGAAAATTGTGCAAAATAGAAGACAAATGGCAATCAAATGTGACCATCCTATTGGCAAACAGTAGATGGCTCAAAAGAAGGAATTGTGATGGGAAGTAAAACACTCTAAAACAAAAGTTGAGAATATGAGAATCTCCAACAAAAATCTCACCTCAACTGCTGTAACATGGAGTCTCCAGAAAACAATCCTACCACCTTTGCCAGCTTGGGGGGTGAGGGAAGCCAGTCATCATCATTGCTGTCCTCACTCTTTGGCACTTCTTTCACCACTGGTTTTTCTATCCTTGTTACCTGTACAATCTTCATTGGAAGTGCAACAAGTCAAAGGCACTGAATCAACCCAACATCTCCAACTGCATGAAAATGGGATGATGGTGAGTCCCTGAGAAAGTCTCACAGAGACTTCAACAGGAAAATGAGGAAGTAAAGCGCCAAAGATTTCATACAGCAGCACAATTCACATTACATGTTTGTCAGCAAGAGGTGTTGGAATCCACCTTAGTGAGCATGTTACCAGCACAGCGTTTGGTTGCACCATATCTTTGTTGTGTTGTGACGATAACCTCTTCTTCATCACTGTCATCTGCTCCATTGTGCACAGGGGAAAAAAAAATTGAGGAGAATTAACAGAACAAACTCCCAGTCAAAGTGCAAGTCTGAAAATTGAACAGCCACATCTAGCATGAGAGCTCCAACCAAAAACATACAACTTCTCATCTGTCACAGACAAAGACATGACAGGCAATTGCAGGGCATGATACTTACCTTCCTGAAATTTTGGTGGAGAATCATACACCTTGCTGTAATCAAAGAGAGGCTGAAATCCATCGTCTTCCTCCATCTGCTAGTTCATTTCCAACACAATATTTTGCTCCACATGATCATTTTCTTCAAAAGCAGGGCTCTGAGAAATTTGCACATTTGCATATCACCAGACGTGGTCCAAAATGCACCTACCTTCTGACTTGATAGAAAGTACACCACTGTGAGCAACAAGGGGAGGAAAAGTCTCAAGTCTCAAGATCAGAAACTTCTAGAGGCATACAACATCTATATGTGACAACAGGATGTGAATTGATGCATTTCAAGACAATCCATGATGTGGAGTTTGAATCAAATACAGAGAAGCATGCAACCACATCAGAAATGAACTGTCACAAAGATGTTTTTTTTCTGAAGGCCAAAGACTTATGGACTTTCTGCTGCTTGTTGTCCCTTCAGAACTGGACGACATAAAACTCAAAAGTATGTTGGAAGGTAGCCCTGCAGCACTGAGGCTGAACATCTGGTTCAAATGCCATTCCATTGCGACAGGATGAAACACACAAAACACAAAGTTTTTGGGGCCTACAAGACCAGGAGACATTCAACCATGACTCCTCCATAACAGTAACCCTCACTTGCAAGAGGCAACCATAGATCAACGCCAATTCCATACTAGTTCTAAAAAGCAGGTTCTTGTTAAAAAATGCAAACGAGTACCTCAACCTTCTCAACAATAGTAGCTCCGTGAAAGAGATCACGAAGTCCAACTTCCGACAGATTCATGATCCAGCAACACTTCAAGAAAGGGCATTCAGGCCAAGGAATGTAGCAAATGATACAGCAATTGCTGGGGGGCAAGGCAAATATTTGAAAATTTCCATTCTTTAAAAGGAAGGGGCCCCAAAAAATAAAAAAAGAGCGCTTGTCACTAAAAGGCTGTCATTTCTTCTTCCTCTCCACAGCAGCGAAATCCTGTCTACTCAAGCAAACGAAAATAACCTGTGCAATAACATGTACTGACTACTCCAAAAAGCAGAACAAAAGCGAATGATTCCACAGTCCCGAGAGTGTTATAATTTCTTCCGAAAATGTTGTAAAGAAGATACTGAATTCACAGCGGCGCCAGCAGCAACAGAGAATGTTATCAGACCTTGTCAACAGCAGTCGAAGCATCCAAATTCATAGCGATTGCTTGCATTCGAAATCCGCAACGTCTGCACCGATTTTGCCGCCACCGCGCGCACACACTCTCTCTCTCTCTTCTCTCTCCCTCCTTCCGTGCGAACCCTTAGTCTTCCTCGCAGTTTCGGGACCTCGAAAGCTCCCGACAGAAACCCCCCCCGGGGCGATCGGGACCTCGAAAGTTCTCGACAGAAACTCCCGGGGGCCTATCGGGACCTCGATCAACTCACGATCATCGCATGTGTTCCCCCTTCTCTTCGTTTCGGGACCTCGAAACTGTTTTCATTGGCCCTAACAATTATTCATTCATCCTTACACACAAGCCTATTCAATGTGCCTTCTATTTATTTATTGCATTAATATTATAACCCATGTCTATACACAAATAGGATTTTTATAAAAATATATATGTAAGCTTGTCCTTAGAATTTAGGGAAATTATTATATTTTATTGGTTATTTAATTAATTATAAATAATTAATATTACATAATCTCTATCTTGAACTGTGTGACACTAGTTGAAAAATAATGCAACATAAATTCTTTATCTACATATGTGTTGGGTTCACAATAACATTCATCCCATCCTTTAAGATTACTAAAAGTCTTTTTTTTCCATTGGGTTAATGTGATCATGATATAATTGAATGAAAAGTCATGTGAGCCTTGGTTCATCAATTGCTTTTCCATTACATAATTCTAATCATAGGCTAAAAATGTATAACAAATGAATGTTAATAAATTGATAGTCTATCTAGTGACATTTTAGTTACACATAAGTTCCAATAAAAAAAAGTTGAGAAATGTCGTTTTTTTGGGTGATTCATAGTTTAATTCACAATCCTCTCACAATTCCTACATTTTATCAATGTCAAGCTTTAAACGTTGTGAGATGATTCAAAGCTCAATTTGGTGAAAAAATATAATGGAAAATGGTTCTTAGAACAAATTCTTTTCATAACAAGCCCATGGTGGAAAAATGTCCTAACACCAACGAGGTGAAGTTGGATTCAAGAACTACGTTGTCCTAAGCCCCTTATTTGGGAATGCCCCCACTCTTGGGTTCTACACTACACAATATAGTTATTTTCCACCACAATTCAAGTTTTGAAAAACTCTCATTAGATTAAATTAGTTCCAAAACTCATTTAAAAAATTTGTGACAACTAAAAATGTGAATTATAATGTGAATTTTTAATTAAAATAAAACCCCAAGGTGAAAGGATTCTCGAAATAAAAGGCCTAACATGAAATCACTTTGAAAATAAAAGGCCTAAGATGAAATGGTAGATCAATTCAACTTCACATTTTGGCAATGTTGCACTTATAAGTTTTAACCACACTTGAAGGCTCAAAGCTAATAACCACTACCAATGACAATCAATTGAGAAAAAACTGAATTAATTTTGTGGAAATTAAGTTCCATTCAAATTCAAATATTGAATAACATTACATGCAACTTGAATTAAATTAAATTAATTTAGAATCAATTCAGTTTAATTCAAAACAAATTAAATTTGATTCAAATATATTTAATGGATACATGAAATACATTCAAATTCAATTGAAATCAAATTTAGTTGGATTCATATTCAATCAAGTAATGTCTACCTTAGGTTGAATATTGATGATTTTGGTGTAAATACTTTCAGATTTGGAAATATAAAGATGTTAACTTCGCTTATTTGAATAATTATTCAAATATTCTCATATTGCATATGAAGTTGCATACAATATTATTGTAATTTGGACACACGAAAAAAGTCATGTATTTGGTTAATTCCAAACTTTTGAAAAGTTTAAAATTAACAAATAATTTAATATGTGAAGGCTTAATTTATTGTTAGTTTACATTTTTCTTGACAAGGATCATGAAGTGTGTATTTGATTGTGTTTTCACCTTGATGTGAAAAAACTACAACCTAAAGTAGATTATCCCATATTTTTGTTTGATTTAAAATTACAAAAAAAAATCAATGATTTTTGAATAAAGCATTACAACACTTATCAAGAGGGACAACTAAAAATTGAAAAAAAATTGTTCAATTTTTTTGGTGATGAAATGAAAGAATATAATTGATTGTGTAGTCACATTTACAAAATCACAAAATCCTACATTTAAAACAAAGTGTTGAAAACCAAAAAAATTCTCATGTTCAACTTCTTTTATTGAGGTGTTCAACAACAAGATTTCAAGATAACATGACACAATGGATGCAGTCATCACATTTTACTAGAAAAATCAATAATAAAACTCTTGCACAAAAAATGTTTGTGACAAATGAAAGGAAAATTTGTGCACAAAAAGAAATTCACTTGCTTGAAACTAAATGCTTCTTGCCATAACATGGCCATTGCTAATTATGTAGGACTTGGCACAAAAGTAACCACACTAACAAGAACCAAACTAGAAGTATACTATACTAGAAACAAACTAAAAAAACTAAATTAGATCAAAAGTTAATACACAATGAAAGACTTGCAACGTTAGTACAAATTTTAACATAAAAACATGAAAAACTAAGTTTTGTTTGTAGGTGTTTGTTAACTCTACATGAAGATTTTTTATTTTCTTTGGCACTCCTCATCGTTGCTAATAGCCTCCCTATTCTTTTCAACTCCTAAAGCTTTTCTTAAACATGTTGATTTTGCAAATTTCCCAACTATTTTTTCCTAACATTGCCTATCTTTCTAGGTTGCATTTATATTTCCATCTTTAAAGATAATTTAAAAGCCCACCACTTAATTATACATTTTTTTTAAAAACCTATATTTATTTCCTTTTTCCCCGAAGATTTTACATTGTTAAATACCCACATTTCTAATCTTCTTTCTCTAAGGTTTATATGCAAATATTTTATATATATATATATATATGTATGTATGTATTTAAAGGTTTCAAATAGGAATAGGTACAAATTGGTATAACATCAAAGGTTTTCAAGCTTGGCTTCAAGTGAGCAAGAGCGTTCACCCTCAGTCCCCCTTCATGGTTTGCTCCCCCCTTTTTTTTCCTTGTTGTTGTGTTGTGTGTACCAATGTCATCTTGTTCCCCTTTGCTTCTTTCTTGTTTGCAAGGGTGGGAACATGTTTTTCTCAATTTCAAGATTTAGGTGAGCATTTCTGCTCACTGGCTATGTTCTTCTTGTGTCCACATTATTTACGTGTCTATATGTGTGTAATCTTGTGTTTTTGTGTACACCATTACATGTTTTTTGGGACCCCAAATTTTTTTTCCCTTTTTCTTCTTTCTTATTTGCAAGGTGGGAATGTGGTGGTTGAAGCACAATCACCATCACCCAAGCTTCTACAAGCTCAGGCTTCAAATGGACACCTCCATCTTATGTCTATGCTCTTCTTGTCTCCATGTTTTTCACATGTCTATGTGTGTAGTCTTGTGTTTCTATGCACACCTTTGCATGTTTTTTGGGCCCCTAGACTTTTGTTCCCTTTTTGTTGTTTCCTTTTTGCAAGGGTGGGAGCATGATGGTTGCAACAAGAGTGCCATTACTCAAATTTTTTCAAGCTTGAGCTTCAAGTGAACATTTCCGCCCCATGTTTATGCTCTTTTTGTGTCCATGTTCTTTTTGTGACTATGTGTCTTGTGATCCTATGTGTGCCTTTCATGTGTTTTTTAGGTCATAAAATTTTATTTGGTTTTTTTGTTTGTAGGAATGGTAGTGCAACATCAATAGTAACAGTAACAATAATTGATTTTACAACAATAGTTTCAAACCTACATCAACAACAACTTTAGTAGCTATGGTATCAACTCTAACAATTGCAATAATAACACATGTAACAATAACAACTTCAACATTAATTCTAGATACAATAGTAACACCTGTAACAATAACAACTTCAACATCAACTCCGAATACAACAATAGCACATGTAACAATGACAATTTCAACAACAACTCCAAATATAACAACATTTGCAACAACAACAATTTCTGTAGTTGCCACAAAAATTCTAACTATAACAACACTTATAATAGTAACAACTTTAGTAATTGTAACAATTCCAACTATAGCAACAAACCTTACAACTGTAACAATTTCAATAGTTGTAACAACAATTCTAGTTGTAGTAGCAACATTTGCAATATTAACAACTTTAATTGCAATAGTAACACCTTTAAGGGTGTTGGCAAGGTAAAGTAGACAATTTTTGCTCCTTGTCACAAAAAGAAACAAGTAGCCATAAACAAGTTTTAATGTATTGAAAGTAGAAATATTTTTTTAATTAAATGATCAAAATCAGGATAATCTTTAATTTTATCACAATGATGTTGACTAATCACATGTCTAATATGAATTCAAGTAGACTTTTTAAAAATAACTATATATATTTTTATTTTTTAGGTTGTCCAAACATGTACAATTAAGTGAAAGTAGATAAATTAATGAATATCCTCCATTTTCAACATGATTTAGCTTTAAAATGTATTTCTAAGTTCTCAAAGTTTAAATATTATAGTAGAATACATTAAACTTCTAATGAAAAAGTAGGTTTAAACTCAATTTGATTAGCAATTTTCAAACATACTTGTTATTTACTTTTATTTTGCCAAAGTTTTTCAAATTTTGTAATAACCTCATTATAAACTCAAAGAAAAGCATCATGATTTTATTATGTTATTTTCAATTATTTTCAATCTACTTTCTTTTACTTGTGTCAAAGGTTGGACCATTTTTTGTTTGCTTGGAAATAATTATTTTTTTGTATATTTTTCCATGCTTTCACCCTTAATAGTAATAAATTTAGTAGTTGTAATAATAACTCCAACAATAGTAGCTTCAACAATAGTTTCGACAACAATTTTTTGTTTCCAACAATAACATTAATTTCTAGACTCTAGTAGTAGAAATTCTTGCAAATCTCCAACAACTACAGTTTTGAAAGACAATCTTCGGTAATTGCAACAATTTTAAATTTTCAGTAACAACAATATTTTTCCATCCTAACAATAATTCATTCAAACTTCAGTAGATAAAAGCTCCAAATATTCAAATGAACTCTTTCCATTTTTTTTCAACTTGCACATTTGTATTTTGAGACAAAACGACATAACTCGAAATGTGATTAGAATTTTAAGTCCCTTTTTAAAAAATGTTTAGGGCTTAAGCAATGGCAAGAAAATAACAACATTGCATGAGATTGGACACCTTAGCCTCGTTGCCTTTTCATGTAAATGAAGATGATGTGCATTTGGTTGGAGTTAGTCCATGTAGTCCTTCATTTAGGGGAACATCATCTCCATCTAAAGGTGTTGGTATGAATACCCAAAATTTTGTTATTAGGGAGTAAGATTGAATAACACCTTTGTTGATTTTACACAAGTAAGCTAACTTTTAGACCACTTATAGTTGCAAATATGTTCCATGGGCTTTCTTTGTTGTGAACAATGGGGACAATATTCCAATTGGTGACCTTGTTCACAAATTAAGATGTCATATTTGATTCCCATGTGTTGTCCTTCTTGTTTTGATTGAAAATAAAACAAATGGGGAAAGTAGATCATTGTATATGACAAGTCTTTTGGGACAAGTTTTATGAAACAACATGTTGAATCTAAATGTGTTGAGCTTCTAATTGCAATATATGTTGTCGACATTTCTTGCCATTGAAGGCATTGAGGGTTCACAATCAATGAGTGATGAAGGCGATAAATCATGTATGTAACCTACTAAGAAACCCCCTAAAATAACATGAAGTGTAATTTCATCTTCTTTTGAAGCAAAACCCTTTACAAAAAGCAAGATCAAGGGCAAAAATTGTTTCTAGAGGACTTGGTGTTGTTCATGACTAAAAGATATCTCCACTTGAACATTAGTGGATGTGTAGATCACATTGAGGCTTGATCCAAAGTTGGTGCTTCCTTCTTGAAAAACATTATCAAAAGAAAGTATTCTAGTCACAGTTGTTAAATGTCAAGATTTTATATGTGTGACCTCAATTTGATTCAACACCTATAGCCACAACTACTTTTGATCTATGGATGAATAAGAAGCAACAAGACAATTTTTGCTCTTGTCATCAATTTTCTATTTGAAGATTCAATGCCTTAGCATGTCACGTAGGATTGTTTGAGGCCAATGACACTAATGGTGCAAGGTTATCAAAGTAATTGAAAGCTTTGTTGGAGAAGGTTGGTTTCACATCAAAGGTTTTGTGTTATGTCAAAGACAAGGGAACCCACCTAGAGACCATGACCACAACCTTGTAGTCAATTATTTCATGTGAGGCATTGAATTTGCTTACTCCATTTGTTGGAGCATGCTATGAGCAAAGTAATTCAATATGCAACCATTGATTACAAGGTTTTCAAGGACTTGGGGAATAATTAGAATAAAATCTACTCAATCATTGCTTCAAGCTTACATCACATGACCCAAGAAGTCTGGTATGTTGATAATCTTGGTATTGGCGTTGCAAACATTCATAGGTCGTGTTTATCTATTGTAGAATTGATCATTTTTTTCCATTTCCATTGTGAATTGCAAGCAAGGGGGGAAAGTAATGTAAGTAAGTTTATCTAGATTCTGGTTTGCTTGAGCAAAAACTTATAGCTTCATTAAAGACATGCTTGCATCTAAAGTTGCAATGTTTGAGCAATGCTTATCAAGTTTGCTATCATGTGTTATAGTCATCATACAAAAGTTTTAACGAACATCATTGTTGAATTATACAAATTTGAATAATTGTTGGGGTAATTTGTGATGCCTTGTTTTAAACCAATGTCATGGATATTGGCTACTATTAAATGTTCTTGCCACAACTATCAAGTTGTATGTCTAGCTTTTTAAAAATAGTTGGATTTGCAAGTAGATGTTGATGTTGCAGAGGACGTGGATATGCACGTGAAAGTGAAGCAACTTGGTGGCAACATGTGATTACAAGTAGTTATTGTGTTGAGGTTTTTTCTGGATTTCATGGATTCTTTCAAGTTGTCTAAAGCCCACAATATGTTTGCTTTAATTTAAAATCCTTAGTTTAAAAACTTGAGTTTGGTGGGGGATCATGTTGGCCATGCATCAGCAATTGAGATTCTTGTAGCATATGAAACCCATTTTTTACTCCCAACCCTCAAGGCTTTGTACCAAAAACTGGATAGGCAATTGAATGCAAAAATGTTATGTAAAAATTGCAAAACATTTTAATGTTGTTTTTGGAATGGGAGTACTTGAAGACAAGACTTCTTTGGAACAAGTAAGTGTTCTTTTGATCATTTGTAGGACAATACGAAGAAACTTGATTTCTTCTTTGTAATTTATAATTACACTTGACACATTTCAATATTTTATTTTTATTTTTTCATTTTGTGTGGAAGTTCAGGTTTGATGAGAGGTGTGCTGCTTTCGCACATTTGATGTGCCTTTGGAAGAAGTAAAAGAACCCCTTCTTTGATGATCAAAACATAAGGGGCAATTCCTTATAATTGTATATTTAGTTTAAATGATTCTAGGTATTCCTTGGAATTAGATCAAAACAAAAAAAATCTTTTCTACTGCAAGGATTTTCACGGGTCTTTGTCAATGTTGACTTGGTGCAAATTTTTTAGATCTCCTAATTCTTTTAATTGAAAGAATTGGCATGATGATCTTACTACTAGTTTAGTTTTGACAAAAGGATAAGACTTGTAGACTTGGATGGGTTTGGTGAGGTTGAAGAAGACATCCTAGATGTCATAGATTTTTGTTTCTTCATGAGGTTCAAGGTCATGTAAAGGATTCCACCTAGGAATGAGATATGTATTCGTGATTTTGATATTGTATTGTTCGAGATGCACATGCTACCTATTTAGTTTTGTTTGAATTTGGACCTTTATGCCCTTATTAACACTTTCTAATGGACAATAGACATTGGAAATGCATGATTATAGCCTTTCATGTGAATAAAATTGAAGTTTGCATCTTATGGCATCTTCTTTGATACATTTATTTTATTTTTTTTGGGATTTACACATTTTTTACATGATGTGTAAAAATTTAATTCACATTGTTTTTACACTTCCACTTGTTTATGTGGTGTGTAAAAAAAATGTAAATGTAACTTTTATACTTACACACTTTTTACCTAGCAAAATATTATGTACATGATTTTACACTTACACTTACATGCCTCACCTTGGCCAATTACGCTAACATGTTTGGACTTAAAATATATACATGCACAACAATTGTTTGTACGTAGGTCTGAATGACTTAAAGAAATACATAACCTAGACATTGGCTTAAAAATTTTAAGTACATTATTAGCATTCATACTTCTAAGTTCTATGTCATGAACAACTAGCTTGACATTACTTCAATATTCCCTCTTGGTGATAGGTTACACCCAACTATGCAATTTCGTCAAACCCATACACCAACTACCCTACTTATCAAGCAATGAATTGTTGGAATTTGAGAGGGATTGTCCAAACACAATAGTTATGTATGAGAATTCAGATATGGTAAGAATGTTATGATATGTAGATCTTTTAAGGTTCCTAAAATATTCATGAGTAAAGAAAACAAAAACATACATAGGTATGGAATACTCATTTGCCAAGTTCACATTTGCCAAATCACAAAGTCCGTAGCACCCACTTGTCAAGTCCATGGTGCCAAGTGCACTTTGCCAAATCACAAAGTCCTTAGTGCCCAATTGCCAAGTCCATGTTGGCAAGTCCACTTTGCCACATCACAAACTCCGTTGTGCCCAATTGTCAAGTCCACTTTGCCACATCACAACCTCCGTTGTGCCCAATTGTCAAGTCCATGTTGCCAGGTCCACATTGCCATGTTGCCGACTCCACGTCACCATGGCAACATTGTCAAATTGCCCAGTCCACTTCACCCTGTGGACTGCCTTAAATGAAATGAGCTTCAAGCTGCCCACAAATTAATTTTTTTCTCAACTGCCCATTGCCCAAATCTTTTCCCATGTACCAAAACTTTTGCCCCAAAAAATCAAACTGCCAATGATATTTTTTCAGAGGCTGCCCGTTGCTCCCCACCCCGCACCCCTTTCCTTTCCTTTTTCTTTTCCTTCCTTTCTCTCTCTTTTTGTTCAAGGAGTAGGTAAAGGGATGTTTGGCTCATTGTTGAACAGCATGATGTCCATGTATGTCCATAGCCGAGGGATGTCCTTTCTAGCAACCATAATTTCATGATGAACCTTATTCCATGAAAGTTCATATTTTCATCCATCATCCATTTGAAATTTCATAGATGATATTTCATGAATGTTCATTCATGGAATTTGGATGACTTTGAATGCAAAAAACAAATTGTGAATAAACTACACTTCTTGGATTTATTATAGATGATATTTCTTAGATGAACTTTAGTACATCATAGGATTGCATGAATTTTCATGGATGCACTTTCATTCCATTAGGATGGCTTCAGATCCACACCATTCCTAAAAGTGGATACAAAAGGAAACATGAAATTTGAGATCAAAACTTTTCAATTTTCTTTCAATATTTTGAACAAGTAATTTAGAGGGTAGTTTTAAATTTTGAAAGGGCTTCTATCCATGTTCAAAGAGCCATCAAGTCATAGAGAGATAGAGAGAGAGAGAAAGGAAGCATGAAAAACAAGTAAAAATTGCCATATTTGTATACCTACTTGGTTTTTCATTGTGTAGCCAAAAATATGAAAAAATATGTAATTAAAGATTTTTGTATTTTATATCTGGTTTATAGCCAACCCTCACTAGCAAACCGATTAACTAACTCATCAAACCTCAAGGAAGGGTGATTTGAAAAAACATCTAAAGATCTCACAAGTTATGGATGATGGTAAAAGAGGATGATGGATGAATAGAGGACCATTAATATCACACATGTAAAGTACCCATAAATGAATGTTTTTGGTCACAAAAGTGTTGATAAAAAACATGGTTTAACAAGGCAAACAAAACACTCACACATTTCCACCAATTCTAGGAATGTAGTATGTAGAGTATGATGTACCAAGCAACATAATTTTAGTTACAAATGATCACATATAGCCTATAGCTACCAAGTGATGATTGTGGTATTTTTGAAAAGTTGTTGGTTGCTTTGAGCCCTATTCTTAACTTCCATTTCCAATGGAGATTATGATTTGCAAATGCAATTTCATGTGTGGATTCCAAACCAAAACAAAACATGTTTGAGTTTTTGTTATTGGAGATTTGATCAAGTTCAAAAAGTTGCATTTAAAAATCTATTGATAACTATAAAATCCAACAATCAATGTTGATGCAAAACCAAAATGGGAACAATCATAGTGAGGAAGGGCAAAGTTCTTTGGGGAAGTTCATGTTGGGAGTGGATGATCCACCTCCGCTTAAAATTGGAACTAGATCATTTGTTCCGATACAATTTGAACACCACACACCACGAGACAATATACAACCTAGTTATGTGAGAGTTGTCCCGGTCCCGGACAAGAATATGGCATCCAAAAAGAAGAATACCTATGATCGTGGCACGTCTATGGACCACTTAAAAGGAAAATCTGGAATAAAATGGAGCCAAAAAAATTCTCCCAAAAAAATTGGTGACTTTATCCAACACCGCCCGGCAATGAAAGTGCAAGAAGTGCCCGGTGGCCCATCATCTTTAGGATACATTTTTGGTGGAGAATAATAAATTCCCTTGTTGGATTTCAAAAGTGGGTAATTATGTTGGAAAGGGGAATTGCTTGGGATTTGAAGTTTTTGAGTGAAGTTGAATGAACAATTTTTCTTGTCAAAACCAAAACTTGTTTGCTATTGTAAAATTCATATAATCTAGTTTGCCATTCTAAAACATTGGTTGAAATTTTTCATGTTAGATTTGTTTCAAAACACAACATTTAACATTTTTCATGTTAGATATGTGTAGAGAATCCAAGTGGTATAGAAAAAGAGCAAGTTCAAAGGTCTTTGTACCAATCTATGTTGGTCTTTGTTGCACACATTGATCGTGTGCACAACACAAACAATTTTTTATCAAGTTTTTGGTTTTGAGATTCCTAGTATCGAAGTCACATTATGCAAAATAACCAATGAATGGTTTATATAAGAAATGCTTGTCTTCTAGATTTGCAACAAATTTGTAGTTTGTAGTTTATAATCAAATCAATCCATGATTTGATTATCGTACATAACTTTTGGTACATAATCAAAAATTGCATGTTTATTATATAGCTATTTTGGGTTGTGTAGGACATATGTGCTTTCTAAAAGTTTATTGTAAGAATTTCTCATAATGATTGAGCCAAAAATGTTGTTAAGCTTTGTTGCTTTAAATTTTATTTATTTTTGGTGTCTCTGCATCACTTAATTGCCATTTATCAACATATTTTGTGTAGTAATGTCTTGCCTTGATTCAAACCAAACCTAAAATTAGGCCTCTTCATTCCAATGCAAACACATTTTAGCTTGAATGTTTTGCATATCGGGAAGCAATGACAAGATGTTAGATAACTGAACATGGAGTGTTTGGAACATCAATACCACACAAACTACATATTTGTGCACATCCTATCCTTTGTAACAAGGATAGTTAAAATGACCTAAAATGATGAATTTGTTATTTCCTTAACTTGTTCAAGCACAATTTTTTTGAGTTAATCGCCACTTATACACAATTAAATTATGGTATAGAACATGATTGTTGTTATCTAAACATTTTCAATGAGGATTTGGAACAATGTTTTTACTTTTGGTGAAATTTTGCACTTTGGTGACAAAAAAAAGGGGACCTTCGTGATAGGTAGAAAGGGCTTTTTTGGAAGAAAAAAAAGGGCACATTGTGGTCACATTATGAAGATTATTTCTTTTAATTTGTCACATTTAGATAGTAAGTTTTAGCATGTTGCCAACATATATAACACAATTCCTAAACTTATTTTTATTTTCCTCTCTAACCTGTAGCCAAATTTGGTTAAGTCCTCTTTTGGACAATTGCCAACCCACGTACCTCACAATTTTGAAGAAAAGACATTGATTTGGAATTCTTAATGTTCTCTTATGTTAGATGAGTTTTTTGCCCAAAGTTTCTCATAAATCTTAAGAGTAAAGGTGATAACTAAAAGCTTGAAATTTAGGCAATGATTTGAAAATTTGAACATCATAAGACCTCAAAGAACTTGGCAATTTTCTTTTAATTGGAGTTAAGTGAATGCTTGAAAGAAGAAATGTGCATATGTTAGCTTACAATTACAAAACCAATCCATATGTTACAATTTTAAAAAGTTCATGCACTTAATTTAATGGCATTAATTTACAATATGATCACACATGTATTTTCATATGTAAGGTTGATAAGCTTTGTTGCATTTAAATATAACCTTATCGCCAACAAAGTTACCACTTGAACATGCAATTAGATGTAAGTAAGTAGTCATAGAAAATAGAGAACATCATTTTTCATTTATATGAAGGGGGAGTTGTGACCTCAAAATGGGTATTTACTATTTACCACTTGGATAGCCAACTTATTGAAAGAAAAATAAAAATGATGTGCAAAAGTGCATTTGATAAATTTTTTTGGGTATTATTATGAGAAGCAAACTCTCATAATCTCTTTATGATGGTGATGCAATTAGCAATGGTGATGATGCTAATAGTATGTTTTGAGAGGTGAATTCTCAAAGAACATTCACCTCAAAAATTAGAAGATGGAAAAATTTTCTGCAAATTCCCTATTTCAAGGAAGAATTTTGCCAAATTTTCTTCTCTCTCTTTCTTCTTCTTTTCTTTTTTCTTTTTTTGAAACAATTTTTCTTCATTTTAATGTAACATAAAACCTACAGCAAATTTCCCCCAAATTTCCACCATTTTGATAGTTTTTTCCAAAAAATGTAAAAGGATTCTTTAAATTTTAACTATAGCCAAATTTGTACTGCAAGCAAGTAGGTGGCGAATATTTTAAAATTATATTTTAACAAAAAAAACCCTTCAGAAGAATTTTAAAAATTAATAAAATATTCAACCAAGGTGTCAATTTGATTGTCACTTTGACCCTCTTGTCAAGGTACCTCTTATTTCCAAGTAAAATATTTAAAAAAGAAAATTTCCCAAGATTTTGACACCAAATTATTCATTTTTGAAAATCACTCAATTTTTTTCCTAATAATTAATTAATTAATTATTTAATTGTTGCCAAATTTGTCGTTCGGTCAAACTACTAAGTAAGCCTAAAAATCTTCTCATGATTTCAGACTACTGAGAGAGAGCTTGACCCTCCCCCCTATGTATGCATGCAGCTAAATCAATGTCTAAGTGAATATATATATTTTAATAAAAAATAATTATATATATATTTGGGTTTTTTGGAGGGTAAATTTATACAACATTTCAACCTCAAATTTATATATATAATTTAATTTTTTACACAAAAATCTCTATTCTAAAGGAAAAAAATGCCAAATTTTCAAGAAAAATATGCTTTTGGGACAAATTTGATCACATTTTGGACACAGTTTTTTAATTTCATGGCAGTCTTTTGTCAGTGTTTTACAGTTTGTGGGAGAGTATTCCACAAACATATCGCCAATTATTGGCTAAATCTATTTTGATTTCACAAAATTGGCCCCCAAAAATAAAAATTGCTGGAAAAACTCAATTTACTCTGAAAGAAATGTGTTTTCCCCAAGTTTTCCAGTGAGAAACTTTGATCCCCTTAAGGAAAAATATTAAAATGAATTTTTATTTTATTTTTGCAATTTTTTGGCTAAATATTTAATTACATTTTGAAAAAAAAGTTTAGCCAAAATCAAAGAAAATTATCAAAGTATTTGGCAAAAAAGTGTTATTTGACAGTCATTTGGTAGCCAAATTATCTAATTTTCAACATATTTCCAAGTAGAAAATTAAAAGGCATTTCTAAGATTTCAGCAATTGTTTTTTTTGAAAATCACTGATTCTTTAACAATTAATTACTGCCAAATCTGTCAGGCTAGTATGGTGGTCTTAACCAAGGTTTATTTATTTATTTATTTCCAATTTTGTGATACCATAAGTACCTTGACAACCTTGCCACTAACTATCCAACTTTCAGAAATGTTAAATTAAGAAAAATAAAGTTCAAAGAAAGAAAAAATTGTGTGAAGGAAAATATTGAACCATCAAGAATATTTTATTTGTAGAAATGAAAATTCCAAAACTAATTAGTCATTCAATAGAGATGTATTGAAGTTGCTAAGGCACTATAGTATTGAAAAATTGATGAATTTTTTCCTTTAAAAAATTAGAAAAATAAATAGAATATACACTAGAAAAACTCATTTAATCCAAAAAAAAATCCAATTTTTTTTGTTGAAAAAACAAAAAAAACACATAAAAAACACTAGTCTCCATTGTTTTAAAACTAGTATATGGTGTCCTTTGGTTGGGGGGGCGTGTGAAGGGGGGAGCCTTCCAAGCTTGACTTTTGCACACGTCTTTTGTGATCATGGGGTTGTGCAAAGACTTCATTCTTGTGTTGCTTTCACTACCTTAGTACCTTGGCCAATTTGGCACTAATTATATTATTTTCAGAAACGTTGAAAATTTCAAAAATTATTTCTTCCAAATCAAAAAATATTGTGAAGAAAATAGTGGATATTTTAAGAATATTTCATTTGTTGAAATGAATGTTTCCCAATTAATTAATTAATTATTTGATGGACATGTGTTGAAATGGCTAAGGTACTACGATATCGTCTTCCACTATACAACTTCTTCTGAACTTTCTTGCAAGAAACTTGCGAAACTTCCCATCATGGCTCATTCCACTCTTTGGTACAAAGAAGAGAAGCTGCTTCTTTTGTGAGTTGCATCATCATGTTCAGAGTTGTGCAAGGTGTATGCAAAATTTTGTTAACCCATGGTCCAAAAAAGTTGTGATAAGTAAAAAAAATTTAATATAATTTATTTTTCTCATTTTTAGAAAATATTTTCAAAATAAAAAGATGGGTGTGAAGTTCGTTAGCCCATAGGCCAAAAAACCATGTTTGATCAGAATATATATATATAATATGATCCATGGTGATCATACTTGAAATAAAATGAAGAAAATGGAGAAAGAAGAAATGGAAGGAAAATGATGAAAAAAAAAAGAGACAAACCCTAAACCCATTATAATAATAAAATTTATATAAATATTAATTTAAAAGTCAAATGTTACATAAAATACTTGATTGTCTTTTTTTTGCTCTATTATAATATGTTGGTACATCAATTAAGTCTATTTTCAATTTACATTACATTTGACAATGAATCACACATGCAATATATATGCACATGATACAATGTTCTCTCTATAAGGCCATGTAAAGAAAATATGATTGACATTAATTGGTTGGTCACAATGATTGGCTCACCTCATGGCATGTACTCAATCCTCACTTTCCATTTTCAAAGATTTCATGTTTATGGGTGAAGATAAAGGAAAATAATTTGGGCACTATGTAGATGTGATATGAAGAGGTGGAGGCCAACATATGGAGTGTGGGTGGATTTGCTCTTAGACATTGAAGTCCTTTCGATTTTGGCTCAAGATGTACATAAAACCCAAGGATGCCAAAATAGTTGTTGTGCCCATTACCCTACTAATGTCTCCTTTCAAAACCAATTTTGTAGTATAGATGAATTTTTTGTTAACAAAATAACTCAAAGTTCAATATCTTTCAAAGCTCAAGTCTAAAATTTAAGAAATCAACTCCACGAAATCTTAATCTTTGAAGGCTTTCCCACAATACTAAGAACATGCCCAAATAATCCTAAATGTTTTAGTTTTGATTTTGTTGAATTTTTTTGAACAAAAATTGCTCAACATTCAATAACTCTTGCACCATAAACTTCAAATTTGATATTTCTCACATCCTAAGTCCAAAGCTTACGAACAAAATTCCATCAAATTCTGTTCATCAAGAAAATTTCCAACAATACCAAAAGCACATCCCAATCCATCATACTTGAATTGAATGGTAGACCTGCAAGTGTGACCACGTTGTTGTTTTACCAACCTTGTTCTACCAAGGGTTTTTTTCTTTAAATTTTGTGATACAAAAAATTTGGCAAAAATTTCAAAAAAATAGCAAAAAAAATATGGCAATAAAAACTCAATCAACCTTATGCTAAGAAAAACACAAATTACTCATATATTTTCCCAATTTTTTGGTTGAAAAAATGACAATACAAATTGTGTACCTACCTAATGATCATATCCTTCTATCCCTTACCAAGCACCTGACTACCTACTTGCCTTTATCTATGTACTGAGTACTAACCACCTACACAAATCTACCCACCTACTAACCACCTTCTTGTCCCTTTAACCTTAGTTAACTAACCTCCTATGTATATACACTTGCCCCAAAATCATATCTTTTTTTTTTTTCCTTGTCTGCCCTTAGCCTAATCCATGTTGTTTGAGTTCTCAAAAAAGGTGGATGGATGATGCCTTGACACACATTTGGACCCATGTTATACATTGTTTTGGGGTTGTAATGGGCACCATGTTGTGGTAACATAATCGGAATATGTATTTATAACCGGACTTTTAGTGGCCATTACAAGCCCATAATGTGTGCATAGCATGACCCAAAATGTTGTATGGGTGGCATCAAGATGTGTTTGGTGCACAACGAGACACATCTTGGATGGGCAAAAGGGCAGTCAGGGGGAAAAAGAAGAAGGAGGCAGTTCTTTTGTTACTAGTTTCAATCTCTCCATGAAGGAAGGTAGTTTGTTTTGTTTTGCAATTATGAGATCCACTGAGCCTGGATGCTTCAGATCGTGTTCTTGGTATCGTTGGAAAGTTCTCGACGAGGAGTGCTGCATGGGGCTATGTTTCAAATACAAAAGTTCTTGAATATTGAATGATTTTTTCATTTGAAAATTGAATTAAATTGTAGCTGAAAATTTTGGAGGAATTGGAATGTGCCTTTGGTGTTGTTGGAAAGATCTTGATGAGCAGGATTTAATGGAATTTATTTATTTGGTAAGATTTGGGTGCAGAATGTGGGAGATATTGATTTTTAAAGTGATTTCTGCCACTAAAAAAATTCCAAAAAATTCCAAAAAACTAGGTTTTGGAAGGAAAAATCAGTTGAGAACGTGGTAACACTTGGGGCCAACTGGCAAAAGCCACACTAGTAACAACTATGTGCACATGATGTTGGGGGAGCCCTTATGCTTCTCTTATCAATCTAATTATGGCAAAATGTGTAAAGCCTTTATTAAAAAGTCCATAAAATGGACAATGTGTACGTACTATGAAAAAAGTAGTGGTGGTTTTGAGGGTTTTAATCCACAGATTTTGAGGAAGAATGAATATAAAAATATATTATTTTTATATCAGGTTTCAGTAGGTAGCCAAAACTATGAAACGGTTGCATAAATTATTTATAAAAAAAAATTCATATGTTGGTTAGATAGCCAAAAATTGGTTAAATATTTTACGGATAATCACCACCACTTGCGCTACAAACACCAAAAAAAAATTCCCACCAAAAAGAAAAAGGAAATTGCAACCAACCTTTTTGTACTAGTGAGATTTCACCAAAAATTTGAAGTTAAAACATAAGAATGTGAGAGTGAGGTGATTTTCATGAATTTTCAATTGGAAAAATTCAAAATGAATTGGTTATAGCCAAATTTGGTTAAATCTTCTTTGAATAATCACCACTTTGGGTTAGGCTACATCACAAAACATTCAATTAAAATTAATTAAAATTAATTATTAAAAATTTAAAAGTTAAAATTAATTTATTAAAATAAAATAAAATAAAATAAAATAAAAACACTAGAACTTCCAAGTTCTAATCCTCCTCTTCTCATCATTTGACTTAGTGTCAGTGAGATATACTAGGTTAATGGTTTGAATGCTGGAAGGAGTATATGCAAAAGGTAGTGGACAAAGTACCTAAAGTGTGTCAGGACTTAGAAGCTCCAATGATGAAGAGGAAGAACTTTCAGAAGCTTCAAAATTATGGAATGGCAGTAGCCTACTTGTAAATTATAAGCATGATGATGTTGTTGTTGTTGTTGTTGTTGTTGTTGGGGTTTTTGTTGTTCTCTTCTTCTTTTTGATTGTGCATCATCATCTGGAAGAGATGAATCTTCTGTGTTTTTGTTCTAGGAATTTCTGTTTGTAGCTAAAGTCTGCAATCATTCAATTGGAAAATTGAAAAAAAAAAGAAAAAGGAGACGACCACCCATAAAGAAGATTTAGCCAAATATGGCTACAAAATGAAAAAAATAAAATACAAATCTTTTTAATCATCTTTCTATATTATTTGATTTACACAATGCAAATCACATATATAAATCTAATGATTTTTAAAATTAAAAAAATTTCCTCCTCACTTCTAATGACTGAAAAACTCCAGAATCACTTTTTTTTTTTTAAATTTTAAGTTTGAGTTTTTTGACAATATATCAATATATTTCCAGTAAAGAAAAGGCTGGTTATGATCCAGGCATATCAACTAGTGTTGGGCAAGTATAAAAAAAATGGTTGAAAATTGAGCATGGTTCTAAGCTAAGGTTTGAAGCCAGGTTTGAACCTTAGGGTGTCTTTCCAATAGCACAACCTTCCCAAGTTGAAGGTGGAGCTAAGGGGTGAAAGCTTGCTTTTAAAAGTCTTTTAGAAGCTAAATTGGGAATTAGAAACATGATGAAGATGCACATTCAAGTCCTTGTAGCATAGTTGCCATTGATTGACCCTAAATTTCCAAAAGGGTTGCCATTTAATCTCTAATCTAAGAGCATAGTAGCAAGGTAATTCACCCCCAAATATTTGTAAAAAAAATCATCACATATGAACTACTCTCCAAGATTTTGGAGCTATATTGGTCATCTTCCAAAACATAAAAGATATAGAAGCCCAATTGGAGGACTCATTGGATCAACCCTTTGGATTTCAAGGAGAGACAATTGCTTTTGGTGATGAGTTAGAAGGGGATAAGATATACCCTTTGAAGGACAATAAGGGCTTTAATTTTTTTGGCACACATGATGAAGACTCATCACATTCAAGTACTTTTGTGGCATGTACTTTTGTAGGTAGGGTGGGGTTTGGTTTCATCTCTTCAAATACAAGGCTAATAAAGAAGTGATAACTCATGGTTTTTTCACTCCAATGCAAACTTCATGCATGTTTCATGAGTATCATTACATAGTAGCAACCTGAAGGAAATGATGATATATGCAAAGAATGAAGTTACCCACATTTTGTGAATGTTTTAGTGCATAGAAAACCAATAGAGGCAAATTTTTTCATATAACTATGGCTTGGGTCTTTTGGGTGGCCATTGTAATGCACTCGAAGAAATTTCATAAGTGTATTTTGAAGGCACCTTATATCTATGAATACCAAAATGTGGGGGTTTAGGGTTGGACTCATCTAATTATGCGTGGTGGTCGTACGAAGGCCCTTTATTTTGGAAATGCTCCAACCATAGGACTTTATAAAAGAAACTCAAAATTAAAATTAGTTAGGAAGAATATTGTGTGTGGGTCCCTTAGAAAAGATAACATGAAGAATGAGAAGGCAATAAAAAGCCCAATTGAAATCTTTTACAAACACTCTCCCTCTTTTCTTTCTATGACACTTTGCCATCATTTTCTTTCAAAGCTCACAATCATGTCATGTGGTTGGATAGGGGATCCAAGTTGTTTGAGTTACAAGTTTTGTGTGTGAGAGAGAAATTTGCCCCTTGGGGGGATGGGGTTGCACAATGGGTTTTCATGTAAAGCTTGGAATTGCAAGCTTTTTAGAGAGATTAGAAGGGGACAGAATTTCAATTGCAAAAAAAATTATATGAAGTCATATATCACATGAATTAAATGATTCAAAAGTATTCAAATGGTTCATTAAAAAGTGCCTATTTGAACAAAACCATTACGAGCCTTCGAAGAGGAATACAATTTTAAATGGAAGAAAATGTGAACGTCTACTATGATCTATCATATGACCTTGGGTTTAGAGCACAAGTGGTTCACACATTAGCTTTTATTTTCCTTTCCTTTCCAACACTTTGAGTGGCACTCCAATTATGTACATGAATTGATTTTGCAAAGGATGTCTCTTAGTATGATGAGGAGACCCCACACCCACCCTCCCCCAATTTGACTACACATTAGACATGAAAGTTTTTGGGGGAAAAAAAAGAGTCCTTCTATATTCTTTACTACCTAGTGGAACTCATTATAAAAATTTGGTGATGTGAAAAAAACAAATTTCAAAATCTCGTGAATTTGGGCCATTGTTTTCATGAAAATTCCTTTGTCTAGGTCAAAATCATCTTTTTCAGCTCACCAGTTTAAAAAAATCACTAGATCATGTACCTACTCTTTCATTTATCCTAAGTTGTGGAGTTTTGGTCAACAAGCCTAGATGCAAATTTCCTTCCTTATTGTTGCTCTTTCTCAAAATATAGGTTGGCAAGTTTACATCAAAGGAACCCAATGCAACAAACAAAGTTAAATTTTCAATAAGTTTCTCAAATGCAAACATTTAAAAATGTCTCCAAAATGCATGCAATCAACACTAAGTTATGTTTGAGGGTAATCAAATGTTTGCAATAAGTTTCCCTCAATGCTAATTCAAGAGCTTGGCTTTCTCAATGAGCCTATTCACAAACCCTAAATGTTGGTAGGTAAAGGACAAAGCCTAAATCCATAAATACCTCAAAGGAAAGAAGAAAAGTCTCTATTGACTCAACTTTGAGCATAAGGTAAAGAACTACTTGTCACACATCATGGGCAAGGAGTGTCCTTAAAGAAAACAATTCCTTGATGTTGGAAGCTAAGGAGTGTCCCTAAAGAAAACAATACTTTTCCTTGATCTTTGAACCTTAGGAGTGTCCCTAAAGAAAACTCTTCCTTTGAGGTTTGAACCTAAGGTTCCCTCAAAATTCCCACAAAATGCCTTGGTTAGCTAAGTACCAAATGGACTTTCTACTATAGTATAGCATGCCCTCACAAATCCATGTTGGATCAAGGAAGGATGTCTCTATATTGTGAAGCCCCACATACCTCCATACAATACACACCAATTTGTGTACACACATCCCTCACCTCCCCCCCCCCCCATATCACATGCAAATGGTGAGAGCAAAGCCAAATTCCACTCATTCCTAAGCCTTTCCTTATTTGTTGTTGTGGTCCATGTCTTCGATTATATGATGACAACAATGTTTTTTTTAAATTTATTTTTGTGGAGGTGAAATTTTTGGTACAAGGTGAATCTTTTTGGAGATAAAAAAGGATAGGAAAAAGGGTGTATTTCAAGTGTGAAATGTGTTTTTTAAGTAAAAACTCGCCACTTTTGCGAAATTAAAAAATTTGAGAATAAAAATTGCTGGGGATGGCAAGTGTCCTTGTTGGGACTTGTAAAGCTCCTTATTTAAAGCAAACAAGTATATATGAGAAGAACCTCAAAAAGATCATGTACTTTGCACTTACATGTCTGTTGTGTGACTCTTTGTGAACATCATGTGCACAAATCACACATTCTTCTTGTGAAGAAAACTCTCCTTTCTCTTAAACAAAATCTAAATCTAATCTGCTGCTGGCTTTGCCTGTTTGTTGTCTTGCAATTGCATGAATGCCACACCCAATTCTACGGGGCTCTAGTAGAGGACATGGCCTAACCCAGGGAACAACCCGTTTTTTTGGGAAACACATACGTTACTCATACATAGTTTAGTAGCTTTTGAATGGGCCACACCTTTTGTTGAATAGGCAAAAGACTACTTACACGTTTTGGTTTGGTGTAAGATTTGGGCATAAATTTTTTGGCTCAAACTTGACCCAATGTGTGAGTGATATTTGGAGTACTACACATGCATATGATGGATTGGGTATGTTCAATAAAAGTTTATGCATGCATGCATTTAGATGAGAAATTTTTCCATCCATTAAGGGAAGTGTTTATCAAAGGAAAAAAATTCACTATTGAGTGCACCTCACTAGTTATGTGCAAGATCCATCATGTTTGCAAATAGCTATTACACATTGAATTGTTATTTCACTCAAGATAACTAAACCCTAAACCCTGCACACAACTTTATTATGCTAACCCATTGCATATAAACCCTAAACAATTTTCATGGGTCCTCTAAAAGTCTCACAAACCTACCAAACCCTATTACTCAAGTTAACTATGAGATAATAAAATTAGATCACCAAACCCAACAATTTCATTGACCATAACATTTTTTCTTCACACCTACACACAAGCATATTCAACAACCTTTGTATATTAATATAAAGTAATACCATAACCCATGTTTGTATATACCTTATCTAACCCTAAACAAAATACCATTATACCTTGAGGCTTTGGCAGCTTTGACCTATTTATATTATTTCCAGAAATGCTGAAATTTTCAACAAAAAATTTCAAATAACAAATTTTATGGTGGAAAATATTAAATCTTTAGGGATATAGTATTTTGTTGAAATGAAAACTTCAAAATGAATTAATTATTCAAGTGAGATGTGTCCAAGTTGCCAAGCTACTATGGTAGGTACCTACACTCTAGTAGATGTGAGGCTAAATACACAATTTAAATCATTTTTTGACCATGGGTTTCTTCAATTGGCCCATCACAAATAGTGATTTCCAAACTTTGAACACACTCAAGACATAATATAGTATGGTCTCTCCATTTGGCATACCTATATAGGCTCAAAGAGTATATATGACCTTCACAAAAGGATTTGCAATAAATAGTGCCATGGAAAATTTTGGAGAATAACAAACTTGGGGAACAATGTAAGAGAACATTGAGCAAAAAAAAAAACATGGCACAATATAACAAGAACACATGAGGAGAACACATAAAGAATTTATTTGGAAGCATCCTCCTTTATTTTTGCGAAATTTCATATTGTTGCAAAATTTTGGAAATTTTTTTGTTGTGAAATTCAAATGACCTTTGTGAAAAAAAGTCACCAAAAAAATATGAAATAAATTTCATAGGAAACTAAAAAAAATCACCATGTGTTGTCTATACATGGTTCGAAGTAGGTAGCCAAAAATATATATAAGATGTTTAGTTTATTTTTCTTTCATCTTTTTTAATAGCCAAATTTGGCTAAATCAACTCGTAGATAATCACCACCTAGGCTACATCACAAAATGAGGAAAAAACTATAAATTAAATTAAATGCTTATTGGGAGCAATGGAGAAATATGTTGTTGAAGTCACTCCAAAAACCCTAAAATGAAAAGCTCAATTATATGAGCTGCTTTGTAAGTGACTTAGGATCAACAATGCCTTGGCATCCAAGCCAAATAGATCATCATCACTAGCCCCTTTTGCACTTAAGTTGGGGAGGAAAATTAAGTACCTAAGAAACCCCTTCTATTTCCCCAAACATGGGGCCCCCTAACACTATGAATGTGGGTGGCTCTTTGCCAAAATTAGCTAAAATGGGGGTCTTGGACACAACCATAGTACCTTGCTGAAAAACTAAGTTTCCCCCATTTATTTGACCCCCCCCGCCCCCCGCACCCCCCCCCCCCCCAAAATAGTACAAACAAAAATTGGAAATATCTAAACTAGAGCAGTTCTAAAGGTCCTTAGAAAGGGGGTCCTTAGAGCTTTCATAGGTCCTTAGAAGGGTGCCTTTTGGGTACCCCTCAAAGCTCCTAATAAAAGGCCAAAATTTTTGTTGGTAGGAAAAACTTTTGGGCAAAAGGATTCATTTATTTGGTCTTTCAATGAGAGGAAAATCTCGCCCTAGGGAGCATATTCTGGGTACTAGAGAACGTACCCTAGGGAGCATATTCTGCCTCGTAGGTCACATTCTGTAGCTATAAACGTCCGTAGGTAGGCTGTAAACTAGTAGAATAAGGGAAGCAGGAAATTGCGTACTGAGTTGGGCATGGCGGCCGATTCTGCCATTTAAAAAGTGCTGGAAAATCAGAGGGCAGCGAAGGTACGGAGTACGGTCCTCTCCGTGTGGAGATGATG